>JAYJMB010049010.1:0-29833 GCA_036873735.1 Pouteria campechiana
AAATAATATATTTTTATCATTTTTATAATTATAATTTAATTTAATATTATTTTAAATGGGACCAGATGCAACCATTTTTAAAATGGCTGCATCTGCTGCATCTGGCCCCCCTTAGATGCAACCACTTTCGGTTGACTGCATCTGAGGGGGTTTAGATGCAATCATTTTTAAAAAGGTTGTATCTGGCTCTTTTTTTTTTTAAAAAAAAATCAATACTAAAAAAATGTATTAAGTCAGAATGGGATAAAAACTTATAATTTAAAGGTTTAATAAAAATATTCTTATATAATTTTTTTATATCATTAGAAAATGTATCTTATATTTGAATAATAAAATATACTTTAATATATTAATTTTATATAGTGTAATATTGCTTATTGATCTTAAAATAATTTAAATAATAAATATTTAACATATTAAGATGATTTAAAATATATAAAAACTATTTTTTTTATTTTTATAATTTTAATTTGATTTAATATTATTTTAAATGGGACCAGATGCAACCGTTTTAAATATGGCTGCATCTAGCCCCCTCAGATGCAGCCTGCGTCTGAGGGGGGCCAGATGAAGTCATTTTTAAAATGGCTGCATTTGGCCCCATTAAAAAAAATTAATACCAAAAAATGTATTAAGCTATATTGGGATAAAAACTTATAATTTAATAATTTAATAAAAATATTATTATATATATTTTTTATATTATTAAAAGATATATTTTATGTTTAAATACTAATATTTACATTAACATATTAAATTATATATATTGTAATATTTCTTATCAATCTCAAAATAATTTCAACAATAGATATTGAACATATTAAGATGATTTAAAATATATTAAATAACCCATCTTCATCATTTTTACAATTTTAATTTGATTTAACATTATTTTAAACGGGACTAGATGCAACCATTTTTAAAATGACTGCATCTGGCCCCCCTCAAATTTAGCCACTTTCAATTGGTTGCGTCTAAAGGGGGCCAGATGCAGCCATTTTTAAAACGGCAGCATCTGGCCCCATTGTTTTTTAAATATTTGATACCAAAAAATATATTAAGTTAGAATGGGTTAAAACCTTATAATTTAATGATTTAAAATAATATTGTTATATGTTAGGGAACTCTAACACATATATTAATTATCGAGTTGGTAACTCGCCACATTAGACTACTACTTTATCGGGATCTCCCCGAGTCCCACGAAATCCGAATTTAGGATACGTATCTTCAGAGATTTCTCTCCTAAATAAACTTCTTAGTTCGACCTGCGACAGATCCGCAAAACTCCCGGCTACGCACCCCTGCTCATCTATAAATACAACCTGGTATGCATCCCTGAGGTAACTCACTCATTATTATCTCATCTTCCCTCAAAGAGTCTCATTTACTAACTTGAGCATCGGAGTGTTCGTGCTGGGAACACCCCCGACGTTCTTTGATTTGTGTTCTAGTCTTGCAAGAATCAAAGAGGGAAGACCTCAAAAGCTACGTCAGCATTCCGTTTGGGAACGACCCAAACATTGGCACCGTCTGTGGGAAGCATTTCAAAAAGTCCAAAAAGATGTCAGATGACATTATAAATAACAAAAACGATGCTTCCCTCTCCCTGCTATCGTCAACAACACGCCGCCCACGTCGAACCAGAATAACACAGTGCCACTGCTTGAAGACTTGTTGATTCAGCCCAGTCTAACAAGTCAACAGACGATGCGGCACATGATGCGTGAGATGATGTAGTAGATGATGCAGCAATTAATACGACAACAAGGGAACAATCTAGGTGGACCCCCTGCTGTGGAAGCTCTCCTGCCATCACCTCATCCCCAGCATTAGAGAGGTCCGACAACACATAGACCTAGATATCCCGACGGAGCTGGTGTCCATCTCACCGCTCCTACATTAGAAGCATTGCTGCTTGATGTGCACGGACCACATCCGGCAAACGCTGGAAACACGCTAGTTGCAAGCGTTCCGGTCGGCAACCCAGTAAACACCATCCATACCATCTTGGAGCCGACTCAGAGGCAAGTTGACTATGGCCATGAAAGAAAAGCATCTTCGTACCCCAGAATAAGAAAACTCCCTGAAGATGATGCCACAAAACTGGAAAGATGGAACACTCAAGGATGGCCAGAGAAGCAAGCATTGGCAAAACGTTCCCCTTTCTGCCCGGAAATCCTGGAAAAACCTATTCCCAAAGGATTCAGAATGCCATCTTTAGAAGCTTTCGACGGCACTATGGACCCCGATGATCATCTCGCCAGATACGATGGTCAAATGACGCTCGTAGGGGTCTCCGACGCCATTAAATGCCATGCATCCCTGCCGACACTCAAAGGAGCAACACTGTCCTGGTATCAAACTTTGGCACCAGAATCCATCAAATCCTTCAGTGATCTAGAAGAACGCTTCCGAAGATGCTTTATAGCTCAACAGAGGCAGAAAAGAATAGTGAAATCTTTGATGATGGTGAAACAAAGGGAAAGCGAGACCCTCCGTGAATATGTGAGTAGATTTAATCGACACTCATTAGATGTGGAAAAGCTAGACCACAATATTGCGGCAGCAACACTCCAAAGTAGAATTTCAAACCCGAAGGTCAGATACCAGCTACATCTATAGCCCCCGAGAGACCACTCAGAGTACTTGGAAATGCGGAATCGACACATAAATGTAGATGAAAGCATCGGAAAAGAAGATATTAAAAGACGGTGGAGCCGGTCGTGATCCCCGCCATCACGGCGAGAAGGAAGCCATTGTCGACGCAACCACAGATCCGGGCAAACATCTTTTGCTCACGGATCCAGAAAAAGCAGATCAACGGTGATAAACAGAGACACTCCCAGACACACTCTTAACTACTCTGCCACCCACATCTTCCACGAAATCTAGAGACAGGGGTACCAGGTCTCCTCTCCACCAAAGATCAAAAGAAGAAGTCATCTAGATCAAAATAAATATTGCCAGTTCCACAAAGACATTGGCCACGACACAGATGAATGTCGCATCTTAAAAGAAGAAATTGAGAAACTCATCAAAAGAGGGAAGTTACTACAATATGTGGCCGATGATCCCAGGAAAGCAGAGGACAAACATCAAAGGGGTAAGGGGCGAGAAGAGAGAGAGAAAGAGACCCTGCAATGGAAGATAATCAACCCACGACCGGAACCATCAATGTCATATCAGGTGGCCCAGTAAACCATCCCCCTACTCTAGTAAGCACGGTAGAAAGTAGCCCCAAAAGAAAGAGAGAAGAAGACTTCCCAGTTATCTTCTCATAAGAAGATATACCGAATGCAACAGATCTTCAGAATAACGCGATGGTTATATCAGCCATCATCCGGAACTACCACGTGAAAAGAATCATGGTCGACAGTGGTTCCTTGGCAAACATTCTCTTCCACCATTGTTTTGAAAAAATGGGGATCTCAAAGAAAGCACTACAACCTTATATAGGGCGATTAACTGGCTTCATAGGAGATGGTGTCTTTCCAGATGGAATCATCAACCTCCCATTTACGATGGGACATGATCCAGAAAAAATAACAACCCACCCGGATTTCCTAGTAGTTGACATCCTATCACCGTACAACTTCATATTGGGACGTCCAGGCCTCAATAAAATAAAAGCTGTCGTGTCTACTTACTATCTTGTAGTCAAATTTCCAGTCGAAAAAGGGGTTGGCATAGCTAGAAGCAACAGGAAGATCGCCCAAGAATGTTATGAAATTTCAATGAAGGAAGGAATGTCGAGAAGCATGCAGATAGACATCATGGACAACAGAGATGAGCAACAAATCACCCATAATGAGCCGATAGAACCTCTGGTCACAGTCCCGTTGACGAACGGATCTGAAGATAAGATTATTCAAATTGGCTTCGCCCTAAAATCACCACTAAGAGAAGAGCTGGTCGACCTGCTAAGGGAGAATGCCGATGTCTTTGCATGGGAACCCTCAGATATGCCCGGAATAGACCCATCAATCACCTCCTGCAAACTAGTGGTCGACAACAACCACAAACCAGCGAGGCAAAAGAAGTAACTCTTTTCTCTAGAAAAGAAGGAAGCCATTGCGATAGAAGTGAACAAACTCCTCAAAGCAGGGTTCATCAGACCTGTACTTTATTTGGAATGGCTAGCCAATGTGGTAATGGTAAAGAAGGCAAACAGCAAATGGCGCTTGTGCATAGATTTTATGATGTTAAACAAAGCCTGCCTGAAGGATAGTTATCCTCTCCCCAACATCGACTAGCTAGTAGACTCCATATCAGGTCATGAACTACTCTCCTTTATGGACACATTCTCCTAATATCATCAAATCCGGATGCATGAATAGGACCAAGAAAAAGCAGCCTTCATCATAGATGTAGGAACATTCTGTTACAAGGTAATGCTATTCGGTTTGAAGAATGCAGGGGCAACCAATCAGAGGATGATAAATAGTGTATTCAAACATCAACTAGGAAGAAATATGGAAGCATATGTCGATGACATGGTGGTCAAAAGCAAAATTAAAACACACCACATTCAAGACTTGAAGGAAACCTTCAAAACCCTCTGAGATCACAAAATGAAGTTGAACCCCCAAAAGTGCGCCTTTGGAGTAGAATCAAGAAAGCTGCTGGTCTTCTTAATATCCCAAATCCAGAAAAGATTCAAGCCATTTGAGATATAACAGTGCCTAATAATATTAAAGATCTTCAAAGACTGATTGGGAGGTTAGCAGCGCTCAACAAGTTCCTTTCAAAGTCCGCCGAAAGAAGCCTCCCATTCTTCAAAGCTCTCCGCAGAGAGGCAACTGCGGATCCGGGCAAAAAAGAAATAAGCACAAAGACATGGGAAGCCTTTGAAGAACTCAAAGTATATCTTGCCTCCCTCCCTTTACTAAGTGCCCCCGAAAGGGGAGAAACTCTTTTCCTCTATCTTGCAGCAGGATCCGAGACTATTGACGCCATTTTATTCAGAGAAGAAGGTTAGCAGCAAAAGCCCATATACTATGTTAGCAAGATCTTACAAGGAGCTGAAGTCAGATATCCCATTATGGAGAAAATTGCTTACGCACTCATAATTATGGCAAGGAAGCTTCGACCGTACTTTCAGGGACACCGGATTTGAGTCTACACAGAGTAGCCGCTAAAATACCTCCTCCAAAAGATGGGACTCTTCGGTCACTTCGTCAAATAGTCCATAGAGCTCAGTGAATTCGACATCAAATCCACACCCAGGACTGTAATCAAGGGACAAATCTTGGCAGATTTCATCATAGAATGCATCAACAAAATGGAAGAACCCGAAGGGGCACTAGATTCATCAGAGAACACTCCCCTAGAAGCCACACCTCATTACCAAAAAGCGTTAGTCCCAAAGCGAAAAGACCCATTGAAAGATCTGGAATGGAAGCTATATGTAAACGGCTCTACTTCCAAAGAAAGCGCAGCAGCAGGACTCGTACTAAAAAGCCCAGAGGGAAACCAAATTAAATATGCAATATGATTCAACTTTCCCACCACCAACAATGGAACCGAATATAAAGCTTTGATAGCAGGACTCAGGCTAGTGCAAAGGCTCAAAATTCATAATTTAATTATCCATAGCGACTCTCAGCTTGTTTTGAAGTAGCTCTTTGGAGAATATGAAGCTAAGGAACTGTTGATGAAATAATACATCACTGTAACCAAAATTATAATAGAACGGATCCGCAACACCAAAGTCTTCTAAGTGCTAAGGGAGAAGAATGAGCATGCCAATGTATTGTCAAAACTAATCACAGTAACTTCTTTCTTCCCTCAAAGAACCATACTGATCGAACATCTCACAACACCGAGCATCCCAGAGGCTAAAGAAATGACAGTAGAAGATTCAAGGGCGTCCTGGATGGACCCCATCCATGCCTACCTAAGAAAAGGAGAAAAACCAATGGATCCACTAGAGGCCAAAAAGCTGACGCACTTCACTGCCAAATTTGTATATCTGGATAACAATCTGTACAGAAAAGGACACTCACACCCATACCTTCGGTGTGTCTCCACTGAACAAGGCCAAGAAATCCTGAAGATGGTACATGAGGGAGAATGTTCAAATCATATAGGCGCAAAGGCCCTGGCCTTCAAGACAATAAGATAAGGAAATTATTAGCCAACCATGGCAGCAGATTCAAAGGAATACGTGAAAAAATGCAAAAATTGCCAAAAGCATGTAAGCATCCTCCGTCTTCCTACAACAAAACTGTGCACCATTAGCACCCCCTGGCCCTTCTATCAGTGGGGGATGGACATTCTTGGCCCATTCCCACCGTCAATAAGAAGAAAGAAGTACATATTCATTACTATTGATTACTTTACGAAGTGGGCAGAAGCCAAAGCCACCAGGTCTATCTCCACAAAGCAAGCAAAAAATTTCCTTATGTAAAACATCATGTGCAGATTTGGGGTCCCCGGGATACTTATCACTGATAATGGAACCTAATTTGGATGTGAGCCATTCAAATCCTTCTGCAGAATACATGGAATCCAGTAGAAATTTTCCTTAATAGCACATCTTCAGACGAATGGGCTGGTTGAGGCTATAAATAAAAACATCATTACGGGCCTAAGGAAAAAAAATAGAAGGCTCCAGAATTAGTTGGCACCAAGAGCTACCAAAAATACTATGGGCCTTAAGGACGACACTTAAAAGATCCACGGGTGAAACTCCGTTCATGCTGACATACGGATCTGAGGCCGTAATACATGTAGAGCTCAAAATACCCTTCGCTATAACAGAAAACTTCAACTTGCAAACCAATAAGGAGGTGCTGGAAACTAATTTGGACCTATTGGAAGAAACAAGGATCAATGGTCAAGCCAGAATCGCAAGGCAATAGACACAAGTCAAACAATACCATGACTGAAAGGTCAGAAAAAAAAGTTTCAAGGAAGGAGATCTAGTCCTTCGAGAAGCCTCAGTAAGCAATCCTATCCATACAAAGGGAAAGCTTGCACCTTCTTGAGAAGGACCCTATAGAGTTAAAGAAGTTATAGAAAATGGGGCTTATCAACTCCAAAGGCTCAATGGAAAAGACATCCCATGAACCTGGAATGTCGAACATCTGAGGAGGTACTATCAGTAGAAATTACTAATAATGCTTATTTATTTCGTTTTCATTATTGTATGAAGAAGATTTTTTTATGTAAAAGATCAAAAAGATATGTTCTAAAAACATAGAGGAAACAACATCGTCAAACCTTAGAAAATGTTGTTCCTCCCATTGGTCCTGCATTAACGGAACCGACGAGAAAGAAGTTCCGTAGAACGGAACCATCAAACCTTAGAAAAGGTTACCTCGCCCACCTATCCCGCAGAAACAAAACCGATGAAAAAGAAGTTCTACAGAACGGAATTGTCAAACCTTAGAAAAGGTTGTCCCTCCCATTGATCCCGCAGAAATGGAACTAACGAGAAAGAAGTTCCGCAGGATGGAACCTTCAAACCTTAGAAAAGGTTTTCCTTCCCATCGGTCCTGCAGAAATGGAACTGAGGAGAAGAAGTTCCACGGAATGAAACCGTCAAGCCTCAGAAAAGGTTGTCTTGCCCATCGGTCCAGCAAAAGCGGAACTGACGAGAAAGAAGTTTCGCAGAAACAAAACCAACAAGAAAGAAGTTCCGCAGAATGGAGCCTTCAAAACTAAGAAAAGGTTGTCCTTCCCATCGGTCCCGCAGAAATGGAACCGAGGAGAAGAAGTTCCGCAGAACGGAACCGTCAAACCTCAGAAAAGGTTGTCCCTCCCATCGTTCCCACAGAAATGGAGCCGACAAGAAAGAAGTCGCCTCGAAACGGAACAAAAAAGAAGTGATTCCGTACACAAAAATATTGAGAGAAAAGTAAAATTTGTATCCCACTTTGCTAAATGGCTAAAAAAAGTTACAAATCCTCCCCATTCTACAAAATATCATCTAAGTCAAGATCGGGGAATTTCCTAGCTACCTTCCTCTTACAGGACTCAAAAGACTACTTACAACAAGTCACTACATGTTGAAGGAGTAGCTCCTGGAACTCCGGCTCCTCAACCAACTGTTCCAGCTGCTATTGATGAGCTTGAGAAAGAGCGGCAACATGTCCTTCAACAATGCAATCTCCCGTTGCAAAGATGCCTCTCTACCTTTCAGAGCGGCTACCTGTTCATAAAGCTTCTTCTCCTGTTCGGTGGACTCGGACTGAACGCGAGCGAGACGCTTCACCTTCGACTTGGATATGGAAAAGGCGCGATCACGATCAATCCGCAGTTGAGACAGAGCAGCCTCTGCCTGCCACTACCTTGACTGCACAGCTGCACATTTTGCTCTTAAAAGATCTTCATTGGCCTGAAGAGCGAAAACAGTCTCCTCTAAGTCTCGAAAGCGATTCTTTTCTTCTTCCAGATCTTCCTTCAAAGTTGCAGATTCCGCAATTACTCGATCCTGGTCATTCTTTAAGAGCCGGTGCTCCCGACGCTAGTGGTCCACTTCCTCTTTCGCCTCCTCCAAGCGCGTCATCACAAATAGGGCCGAGCTGCTGCATGACAAGCCGCATCCGATTGATGAAGCTTTGCTAATCAAGAGAATGACGAATCACTCCCAAAGAGGACTCCTCAAGAAAATCCTCCCAGGGCATGTCTAGATAACGAGATCGGTCCACAGAACAAGCTAGCTTGATGATGAGAGTGGTGGCTAGCCGAGGATTCTCTAACAGAGAAGTAATCGGTCTGGCCGCCCTCAGAGCCACAATAATGGGCGTTGAAGGCCGAGAAGAAGTTTGACTTGCCGGAGTAGCCATCTCTTGAGAAGAGGCATAACCACCACGAAGACGCTGAGTGAGTGGAGCCAGGCTCGGACCCACATATGGGCGCTTCATTGCACGAGCCAACCGGTCAAACGAAAACAAGCCTATACGAACAAAAAGAAGTCGGATACAGGTCTACAAAATATGTACATATATATATATATATCTTACTTGCAAAAGAGGAAGACGACCTTGATCCTACGATTGCACCCGGAACCATTGATGCCAACGCAGAGGAAGCAAACATAGCTGTAGCCGCCCTAGTTAGTATAATCAGTTTCGGAATGATAGGAACTGCGTCAACTGTAATGGATGGGCATGGAGTAATCGGACCCGTTGCAGCTGAGGTTAGGGAAATAGGATCAATAGGATCCACTAGAATAGATGAGGTAGCTAGAGACAGATTCGGTAATTATAGAAGCAAAAAAAGAATAGGAAGTACTCATCAAAGTGGTCCTAGACACAAAAGGCACTATGGCCAAAGAAGAAGCAGAAGAGAAGGATGCAAAAGTTGGATAATTTACTCCTCCCAAACAAACGTCAAAATTCATCCCAGAGCAAACGCACTCCTCCAACTCCTGCTGAACATAGAGAGTTGGAGGATGGACGATCTCGCCCAGAAGGACGGATTCTTCAGAGGAAGAATGGGAGGGACTACTTTTAGAGGACACGACGAAAGGACCCGCCTTAGGAGAACTAACGACATTGATCGGTTCTGGTTGGACTGAGGGTCTTGCAGTCTTCTCTTCTGAATACCTTTCAAATGGCTCCAAATGATCAGACAGTTCCACTTGTGCCTCCCTATGGACTCCAAGAGAATTGCGGCCAAAATCAGAAGGAAAAGGAGCCGATGAGAGGGAAGAAGTATTACCTCTTCGCTTTCGAGCAACGGCCTTAACCCTCTTTCTCTGAGATGGTTCTGTTTTACTCCCAGAGAGAGCGTAGCAACCACAGAACCCTGCACCTACCAGGATCGACCACACTAGACCAAGGAATGAGGTCATACTCTTGCACTATGTAAGCCTAAGGTTCGGGAACAGAGAGGACAGAGAAGTTAAGGAAGGAATGGGTTTAGGAGCGACAACCTCCTGACCCGGGAAGCCCCACGGATAATCCGCTTGACAACAATACTCAACCAAAACTACGACATCTACAGAAAGGGTACCAATAGTTATCAACTGGTAC
Organism: Pouteria campechiana; assembly: GCA_036873735.1. Taxonomy (NCBI): domain Eukaryota; kingdom Viridiplantae; phylum Streptophyta; class Magnoliopsida; order Ericales; family Sapotaceae; genus Pouteria; species Pouteria campechiana. The sequence continues at coordinate 9,987 of JAYJMB010049010.1, forward strand.
CTAATGAGATACAAACTGAATCATTCCAGAGGAGAAAAGACACCAGAGGGGACAGACTTGGCTGGTCATCCAAATGGAAGGAAAGGGAAGGTCTTCACTAAACTTAACCCAGGCCCAATGGCTCTTCCACTTGTCATTAGGATTAGTGACACGAGCAAAGAACTTATGCCAAGGAGTATATGGAAGAAGATAATAATAATAAGAAGAATGGGGAGCTTTACTCAAGTTAAAAATGGAAGAAAATATTTTGAAAGAGAATACAGATATCTTCCCAAGCTGGTGAACCTAGCGACAAAAAGATATAACATAAAGCCAGCTATTCGGGACCAATTGACCTAGAGAAATGTTATAGCTATGGAGAATGGAAGAAACAAAATGGTGATGATCTAAATGAAAACCAGCCTTGAGCGAACCCAAGGAAACAAACACATAACCCTCCCGCGGATGCCACGGAAGGGCAAAAGAGTCTGGAAATTCCCAGCTCATGGTGGAAGGAAGAGGATAAAGCCTAAAGGCCGCTATAACAGCCTCAGAAACTCTAGGAAAAGACTTCTCAGTAGCCATTAAGAACAGAAAAGAGGTACAAGACAAAGAAGATGAAGAAGGAGAAGAAAAATGATTACCCTGACAAAGAAGACGAAAATGACGAGCCTTTTCCTCGTAGCAGCATCTTAATAAAAGCCCTCCACAAAATCGCCTAGGGTTTCATGGAAAACTGGAAAACGTATAGGCAAACCAAAAGAGGAACAAGCTAGTTTCTCGCGTATACCGAAAACCAGCCATCGTTAAATCAAATCGCATTTATGGCTCCGCCATGTGGACAAGGAAGAGCAACTGGCATAAGTGCAGTGAGGATAATTACTTTTGAGATTCAAAAACAAATTGAAAAGCCTGCCAAAGGATAAAAGAAAAAATCGCCCTTCCAGATTCTTCGGAGAAACTGCTCGAAATTTCGAGGAGGGTCCTGGGATAAAAATGGATCTGAACCTTTTCAGATCTGTTACAACGCCCAGTGCTGAAACTTTCCAAAAATCCAAAGTGAGATTTTCTAGCGGCGAGACCGATTTGAGAAGCGAATCCATTGATATGAAAAGCGGACCTGCCGAAATCTTTTTAACAATCCAACCATTAGACAGATCCATAAAAAGATGCATATTTTTGCAAAAAACTCACGTATGAACTCAAAAGAGAAAGCATGCCACGCTCTCTCTCGAGAGGGCGGACTGGTGTTAGGGAACTCTAACACATATATTAATTATCGAGCTGGCAACTCGCCACATCAGACTACTACTTTATTGAGATCTCCCCGAATCCCACGAAATCCGAATTTAGGATACGTATCTTCAAAGATTCCTCTCTTAAATAAACTTCTTAGTTCGACCTGTGTACAGATCTGCAAGACTCCCGGCTACGCACCCCTGCTTATCTATAAATACAACCTGGTATGCATCCCTGAGGCAACTCACTCATTATTATCCCATCTTCCCTCAAAGAGTCTTGTTTACTAACTTGAGCATCGGAGTGTTTGCGCCGGGAACACCCCCGGCGTTCTTTGATTTATGTTCTAGTCTTGCAAGAATCAAGGAGGGAAGATCTCAAAAGCTACGTCAGCATTCCGTTTGGGAACGACCCAAACATTGTATAATTTTTTTATATAAAAAATGTATTTTATATTTAAAGAATAATACATACTTTGACATATTAAATAATATATAATGCGATATTGCTTATCCATCTCAAAATAATTTTAAAAATAAATATTTAACATATTAAGATGTTTTAAAACACATTAAATACCCCATTTTTATTATTTTTATAATTTTAATTTGATTTAACATAATTATAAATGGGACTAGATGCGACCATTTTTAAAATGGCCGCATCTTGCCCCCTCAAATGCAACCACTTTCAGTTGGTTGCGTCTAAAGGGGGTTAGATGCAGCCATTTTTAAAACACCTGCATTTGGCCCCATTTTCTTTTTTTAAAATTCAATACCAAAAAATGTATTAAGTCAAATTGGGATAAAACTTTATAATTTAATGACTTAATAAAAATATTATTATATAATTTTTTAATATCATTAAAAAATCAGCTTTATATTTAAATAATAATATATACTTTAACATATTAAATTATATATAATGTTATATTGTTATCGATCTCAAAATAATTTTAACAATAAATATTTAACATATTAAGATGATTTAAAATATATTAAATACCCCATTTTCATCCTTTTACAATTTTAATTTGATTTAACATTATTTTAAATGGGACCAAATGCAGTAATTTTTAAAATGGCTGTATCTAGCCCTCCGCGTTTGAGGGGGGCCAGATGCATCCATTTTTAAAATAGTTGCATCTGGCCCCATTTTTTTTAAAAAAATTGATACCAAAAAATATATTAAGTTAGATTAGGATAAAAAATTATAATTTATTGATTTAATAAAAATATTATTATATAACTTTTTATATCATTAAAAAATATATTTTATATTTAAATAATAATATATTGTTTAGCATATTAAATTATATATAATGTAATATTGCTTATTGACCTCAAAATAATTTCAATAATAAATATTTAACATATACTAAATACCCACATTTTTATCATTTTTATAATTTTAATTTGATTTAACATTATTTTAAATGGGACTAGATGTAGCCACTTTCGATTGGCTGCGTGCAGCCATTTTTAAAACGGCTGCATCGATCCCTTTTTTTTTTAAAAAAAAATTTGATACCAAAAAATGTATTAAGCCATATTAGGATAAAAACTTATAATTTAATAATTTAATAAAATATTATTTTATAATTCTTTTTATATCATTAAAAAATATATTTTATGTTTAAATAATAATATATACTTTAACATATTAAATTATATATAATGTCATATTGCTTATCGATCTCAAAATAACTTCAACAATAGATATTTAACATATTAAGATGATTCAAAATAGAATAAATACCCCATTTTTATTATTTTTCTAATTTTAATTTGATTTAATATTATTTTAAACAGGACCAAATGTAGCCACTTTTGGTTGTTTGTATTTGAGGGGGCCCAGCATCTAGCCCTATTTTTTTTAAATCGATTCCAAAAAATGTATTAAGTCAGATTGGGATAAAAACTTATAATTTAATGATTTAATAAAAATTTTGTTACACAATTTTTTTATATCAATAAAAATGTATTTTATATTTAAATAATAATATTACTTTAGCATTTTAAATTTTATATAATGTAATATTGCTTATCAATCTCAAAATAATTTTAATAATAAATATTTAACATATTAAGATGATTTAAAATACATTAAATACCCTATTTTCATTGTTTTAACAATTTTAATTTGATTAACATTATTCTAAATGGGACCAAATGCAGCCATTTTAAAATTGGCTGCATCTGGTCCCATTTTAAAAAAAATTGATACCAAAATTTGTATTAAGCCATATTGGGACAAAAACTTATAATTTAATGATTTAATAAAAATATTATTATATAATTCTTTTATATTATTAAAAAATATATTTTATGTTTAAATAATAATATTTACATTAACATATTTAAAATAATTTCAATAATAGATATTGAACATGTTAAGATGATTTAAAATACATTAAATACCCCATTTTCATCTTCTTTACAATTTTAATTTGATTTGACATTATTTTAAAAATGGTTGCATCTCACCACCCTTAGATGTAACCACTTTCGGTTAACTGTGTTTGAGGGGGGTTACATGTAGGCATTTTTAAAATGACTGCATTTGGCCCCATTTTTTTAAAATTGATTCCAAAAAATGTATTAAGTTAGATTGGGATAAAAACTTATAATTTAATGATTTAATAAAAATATTATTATAAATTTTTTTATATCATTAAAAAATGCATTTTATATTTAAATAATAATACATACTTTAACATATTAAATTTTATATAATGTAATATCATTTATCAATCTAAAAATAATTTCAATAATAAATATTTAACATATTAAGTTGATTTAAAATACATTAAATACCCCATTTTCATCATTTTTATAATTTTAATTTGATTTAATATTATTTTAAATGAGACTAGATGTGGCCATTTTTAAAATGGCTGCGTCTCGCCCCCCCCCAGATGTAGTTACTTTCGGTTAGCTATGTTTGAAAAGGACCAGATGCAACCATTTTTAAAATGGCTGGATCTGTTTTAAAAAAAATTGATACAAAAAAATGTTATAAGTCAGATTGGGATAAAAACTTATAATTTAATGATTTAATAAAATTATTGTTATATAATTTTTTTATATTAGTAAAAAACATATTTTATATTTAAATAATAATATATACTTTAACATATTAAATCATATATAATGTCATATTACTTATCAATCTCAAACTAATTTTAGCAATAAATATTTAACATATTAAGATGATGTAAAATACATTAAATACCCAATTTTTATCATTTTTATAATTATAATTTTATTTAGCATTATTTTAAATGGGACTAGATGCAGTCATTTTTAAAATGTCCCCCTTAGATGTAGCCACTTTTGGTTGGCTACGTCTGAGGGGGTTAGATGCAACCATTTTTAAAACACCTGCATCTTGCCTCATTTTTTTTTAAATTTGATACTAAAAAATGTATTAAGTCAGATTGGGATAAAAACTTACAATTGAATGATTTAATAAAAATATTTTTATACAATTTTTATATCATTAAAAAACCTATTTTATATTTAAATAATAATATATACTTTAACATATTAAATTATATATAATGTCGTTGTACTTATTGATCTCAAAATAATTTTAACAATAAAAATTTAACATATTAAGATGATTTAAAATACATTAAATACCATATTTTTTTATTTTTATAATTTTAATTTGATTTAACATTATTTTAAACAGGACCAGATGTAGCCACTTTCAGTTGGTTGTATTTAAGGGGGGCCAGATGTAGCCATTTTTAAAACACCCGCATCTAGCCCCTTTTTTTTAAAAAAAAATTGATACAAAAAATGTATCAAGTCAGATTAGGATAAAAATTTATAATTTAATGTTTTAATAAAAACATTATTATATAATTTTTTTATATCATTAAAAAATATATTTTATATTTAAATAATAATATATACTTTAACTTATTAAATTATATATAATGTAATATTGTTTATCGATCTTAAAATAATTTCAATAATAAATATTTAACATATTAAGATAATTTACAATACATTAAATACCCTAGTTTCAACATTTTTACAATTTTAATTTGATTTAACATTATTTTAAATGAGACCAGATGCAATCAATTGAAAGTGGCTGCATTTGAGGGGGACCAGATGCAATCAACTGAAAGTGGCTGCATTTGGCGAATTGATTGCATCTGGCCCCCGTTAAATGCAGCCAACTGAAATTGGCTGCATCGGATCCATCAGATGTAACCATTTCTAAATGGTTGCATTTGAATGGTTGCATCTAACCCCTTTTTGGTGTAGTATTTGCAATACATGGAATAAAATATAAATTTTATTTATGACAATTGCTTAAAAGTTACAATGTCTACACATTTCAGATCACTTATTAATCCTTAATTACATATCTACAAAAGAAAATTCTTGATAGGGGTAAACCAACAGGGGTTAAGATAACAAATTTTTATAAACCCAATTCATCCCTCCCCTCTTGGGTTAAGCTAAGACTATGGGACCCAACATTTATGATAGGCTTTGGGTTAAAAAGGATTAGATTATATGGGATTTTGATGGGAGTGGAAGATTTTATAAGGAGAAAGAGAAATAGATTACTAAAAATATTTTTAGAATGAAATATTTGAAATCCATTTAAGTTATAAAGCATAAATTGAGCGGGATGACAAAATGTCTCGCCTGTATTTAGGCTAATAGAGGTCAATGGTATCCTTCATCGTAAGTTTTAATTTCTCTGTGGACCAAAGCTTATGTGGGTAGAAACTCTCATAAAATTCTGTAGATTCCTCTATTAGCATGAGGAATCGTCTATTCGTGCATGGCTCCATTCCAAAGAATCTAATAGAGGTCTATGCCTTCCTTTGTCAGTGAAAGATTTCCTTTGACTTAAAATATTTTCATAAGTTCTAACAGAGGTCTATTGAACATACACTCTTAAAGTAGCTTGATTTTGATGATGAACATTCTTAACCAACTATTTTTTGATGATGAGCAAAGACATTAGTGAAACATTCAAGTGCTAACAATTCGTTCTCAAGTATTTTGTAGAAATAACTTTCCATACTTAACTTGAGAATAATCTTAATGATGATCAAAGGAAGAAACAAAGTAAACGCTCAAGAAAACCAAGTATATAAATTATATATATACTTAATATAAGAAAATAAAAGGTTTAAACTCTTCAAGGAAGCTTCAGAGTCAGTTTTGGGTTTAAATTTCAGTCCTTTGGAGTTGCTTAAACTACTTCAGATTTAATGCTTTAGAGCCACTAAAATACTTGAGAGACAAAGGAGCAAACTTTCGAGATCACAAAGTCGCAAAGAGTCGGACTTAGCAAAAATGCATTAGAGCCAAGTAAAAGCATTTCGGAGCCACTGAAGCACTTTGGAGAAAGAAAGAAATAATGTCAGAGTGTTGCTACTTCGAAGTCATGAGCTCAGATACATCAGAGTCAATCAAGTTGCTTCAGAGTTGTGGAATCAAAACTTTCGGAGACAGATAAAGAACTTCAGAGTCACAAGCTTATAAGCTTCGGGGCTAAGTCAAGTTCTTTAGAGTTGACAAGGGATTTTGGAGACAATGATAAGAAGCCTTTAGAGTTAACAGACCAAAAAATTTTTAGTGAATATGACTAATCGGAGTTAGAAAACAAGTGCTTCATAGTTAAGTGAAGTACTTTGGAGATATTTAAGGCATTTCGGAGATAGTTAAGGAATTTCAGAGACAACAAACAATAATAACCTTTGGAACTTAGAATTAGAACTTTAGAGTCATGGAATAATCACTTCGAAGACAAAGAATGCTTATGGAGTTAGTCTCCATGATCCTGATGCAAGACACTACCATTGCGCTGCTTCGGAGCCTTCAAAGCATATCTTCGGTTCATCCGAAGTAACGATGACTTGTGTGAGCTATGAAGAAAATTTATATTACTTAAAAGATCAGAGGATTTGATGTTAGTTCATAGACTCAGAAACATCGCTGAAAGTACAATGATTATAAATTTGAACGTTTCTCTGCATTAAATGTTTCTCACCTACCATAACAGAGAAAGTTAGAGACCTTAAGGAAAGTCAGAGATCTCAAATATAAAAGGAGTTAAGTAAGATCAAAGAAGTTAACAATTTTCACACTGAAAAATAAGAGAGAATACAAAGTCTTTAAGGCTTTTCTTCCACAATTTCAACTCCACCGTAGTTCATTCAAAGAAGCATTCAAAGCCATTCATTCAACCACTTCTAGAGATTTAAAATCTACTATTTTTATTATCATCTTATTTGTGTTTACTGCTTTCAAACCTAGTATAAAATTAGTCTGTTAGAGACATTAATATTTGTATACTTTTACTTCTACATATCTTAGCAAGTTTGAGAACTTGCATCTATGTAGTAAAAGCAAGTAGGATACTTGCTGAATATTTGTGTAAAAGTTTTTGGTGAACTTGGAAAATCAGTAAGTTGTTAGTGAGCTTGTAAAACTAAGAAGTGTTAGTGGAACCTAAGTTTAGCAGAGAAGGCTAACTCAGAGAAGTGGAGTAGGAACTCGAGTGAAGGGCCAAACCACTATAAAAATACTAGTTTAAGTATATTGTATTATCTGTAATTTCTTTAGTCTTGCACTTTGATTATCATTTGGCCAAAATTTTTAAAGAGTCAATTGACTCCCCATCTTGAGTCACCATCTGAATGGGACCAACAATTAGTATTAAAGCAAGCTTCACCAGTTATATATTACTATTCCAATCATATAACTTGTGAAGAGATCTCTATGGCTAGCTCTTTCCATAACACTTTTGTTGAAGGTCAATCTACTTCCAGATCTCCACTATTTCATGGTACAAACTATGGATATTGGAAGATGAGAATGAAAAATTTCTTTATTGCCTCAGACTATTAGTTATGGAAAACCATCAAAGATAGAATAATTGTCCTGAATACTAAGGATAAATATACTGTTAAGGATATTCTAGTAGCTGAAAAAGATGTCAAGGCAAATAACTATCTTTATTGCACTCTTACATTCTTTGAATTTGACAAGATATTCTCTTACGATATTGCAAAGGAAATCTGGGAGAAATTAGAGGTTGCACACGAAGTTACAAAATAAGTAAGAGAAACTAAGATAAATCTTCTTATGGAGGAATATGAAGCTTTCAACATGAAGGAGACAGTCTATCTTAGACATATTTGAAAGGTTTCAAAAGATAACAAACGAGCTAAAAAATTTAGGAGAAAACTGTGTAGAGCCCAGAATAGTGAAGAAAATTCTGGGATCTTTGTCAAAACAATGGATGCCCGAAGTAACAACAATTTATGAAGCAAGAAATCTGGACACAATGAGTCTAGAAGAACTCATGGGTTCTCTTATAACTCATGAGGTGTTAATGAAGCAGAAAAATACAGAAGAACCAAAGGATAAGAAAGCAATTGCTCTTAAGGCTGAATCAGAAAATGAAGAATCCTAAACTGATGCATCCACAAGTGGAGATGAAGATGAAGAGATGATAATGATTACGAGAAGATTCAAATCCATGCTGAAGAAAAAAAAGTTTGGAAATAGTTCATAGAATAATTTTGAAAGAAATGATAGAAAGAAAGAATTACCTACTTGTTATAATTATGAAAAATCTAAATATATGAAGTTTGACTGTCCAAAGCCTAGCGAGAGACAAAATGATCAACAAAAGAAGAAGTAAAATTCATATTTTGACAGAAGGAACAATAACAACAAAACTAGCAAAAAATTTTAGAAGAAGAAGAAAGCTCTAGCAGCATGGAAAATGCTAGAGAACATTATAAATGAAAGTGAGAGTGAGCAAGAAGAAGAACATGAAGCTCAAATCAGCCAACTCTCTCCAAACAAAAGCACTCATGATGAACTTCATACAGGAATCAACTTTATGGCAATCCATGAAGAGCAGGTATATTCTGATTTTGAAACTCCTAGGGTTGAAGAAATGTTAGAAGAATTATATTCAAATTTTATGACTTTGAAAGAGAAGTATACAGAAACAAAAAAGGTGCTCAAAATAATTACAAATGAATGCAATACTATTAGCATACTTGAGCAAGTTATAGCTAAAAATAATGCTTTGAAAAAGACATTGACTTCTACTTTGTTAAAAATGAAACCAAAGAAAAGAAGTGGATAGCAACATCATAGAAAATTCGAACCTAAATAGACTATGATGTGGGTTCCAAAAATAGTTGCAAATGTAATTAATGCAACCCAAATTTCTTTAGTTAAAATAATGTTACCCAAGAGATAATGGGTACCAACGCTTGCAACTAACCCACCTGGACCCATTCCCAAATGGGTACCAAAAGTTAAGACTTAAATTTATCTATGCAGGTGTGCTTGGGAGCCACAAAGAGCAATATGTGGTATATCAATAGTGGTTGCTCAAGGCATATGATAGGGAATAAGGAACTGTTCATAGAGCTGAAAATGAAATTTGGTAGAACAGTAGCCTTTGGTGATAATGGTAAAGGTAGAGTAGTTGAGATCGGTAAGGTCGACCAACCAACCACTATCTACTTCAATTTCAGATCTACTTTTAGTAGAAGGATTGAAACATAATCTTCTTAGTGTAAGTCAGTTTTGTGACAAAGGCTATAAAGTTGTGTTTGAATCTCAATCTTGTTTTATACTAGATAAGTCTCAATCAGTTATAGTATATGGTAAAAGACATGGAAATATATATTTGGTTGATCTTTTTGATATTCAAGCTAAGTGTCTTGTTGTGAATGACAATAAACCTATGTTGTGAAATAGGAGGCTATGACATGCCAACAAAAATTTGATTGAAAGATTATATAATAAAGATTTAGTTGTTGGCTTACCAAAACTCAAATTTGATAATAACCTATGTGATGCTTGCATAAAAGGTAAGCAAGTAAAAGAATCATTTAAGTTAAACAAAAAAGTATACACAACTAAACCCTTTCAATTGATACATATGGATTTAATTGGACCAACAAGGATAAGAAGTCTTGGAGGGAAATATTACACATATGTCATTGCGGATGACTATAGTAGATTTACCTAGGTAATGTTTCTAGCATCCAAAGATAAAGCATTTTCATTCTTTGAAGTATTTTCCAAATATATACAGAATGAACAAAGTTCTTATATTGTTACAATAAGGAGTGATCATAGTGGAGAATTTGAAATTCATAGATTCACTAATTTTTTTGAAAACAACAAAATACTTCAAAATTTTTTTGCACCACGAATACATCAACAAAATGGAGTAGCTGAAAGGAAGAACAGATCCTTAAAAGATATGGCAAGAACAATGTTGAGTGAATACAACCTCCCATAGTATTTTTGGGCCGAAGCAATGAACACCCAATGCTATATCATTAACATAATCTTTTCTAGATCCATACTCAATAAAACTCCATTTGAATTATACTATTGTAAGAACCAAATATTTCATATTTTCATACTTTTGGTTGTAAATGCTTTATTCTTAACAATGACAAAGAAAACCTTAGAAAATTTGATAGTACATCTAATCAAGGTATATTTTTGGGCTATTCTATTGTTAACAAAGCATTTAGAGTGTATAGCCTATGACTTAAGATTATAGAGGAATTCATCCATATTAAATTTTATGAACATACTAACTCTACAAAAAGAAATAGTGATTTTGATGATGAGACAGATAATCTTTTAACAAGTGTAGAGAAACTGAGATTACAAGATAATCAAGTAGAAGCTCCATTATCAGAGACAACAATGGATGAAGCAGAACCATCCACAACAGAGGTAAATGAAGAAGGTAACTCATCTCTTCCCAGAGATTGAAGGTTTATGCGTGCTCATCCTGAAAACTAGATAATTGGTGGTGTGTTCAATAAAGTTAGAACTAGATCATCCTATCACTAAATATGTAATAATTTTTCTTTTATTTCTCAATTAGAGCCAACTTACATGAACCAAGCATTAGAAGATAAAAATTAGATTTTAGTTATGCAAGAAGAATTGGATCAATTTAAAAGAAATGATGTGTGGACTATTGTTCCATGACCAAACCATCAATTTGTCATAGGAACAAAATGGGTCTTTAGGAACAAACTGAATGAATCAGGAATTATGGTGAGAAATAAGATAAGATTAGTTGTAAAGAGGTATTGTCAAGAAGAAGGTATTTACTTTGAAGAGTCATATGCCCCTGTTGCAAGGATTAAAGCCATTAATACTTCTTGCATTTGCATCATACATGGATTTTAAACTATATCAAATAAATTTAAAGAGTGCATTCTTAAATAGTTTCATTAATGAAGAAGTATATGTGGAACAACCCCCTAGGTTTGAAGATCTCCATTGTACAAATCATGTATTCAAACTCAAGAAAGCTCTCTATGGTTTGAAATAGGCTTCTAGAGCTTGGTATGAGAGGCTAAGCAAATTTTTGATTGAAAAAAGGTTTTATAAGGGGTAAAGTGGATACTACTCTCTTCATTAAGCATGCAAAGAAAGACATTCTTATAGTTCAAATTTATGTTGATGATATAGTATTTGGTGTAACTAATGAAAATCTTTGTCAAGAGTTTTCTAAGACTATGTAGGGAGAATTTGAAATGAGCCTGATAGGTGAACTCAATTTCAAACAAGAAAAAGAAGGAATCTTCATTCACCAAGTCAAGAATACAAGAGAACTTCTAAAGAAATTCAACATTGAAGATGATAAAAAATATGCAACACAAATGAGCACTTCCATAAAGATGGATAAAGATGAAAGAGGTAAATCAGTATGTAAAAAACTCTATAGGAGCATAATATGATCATTATTATATTTAATTACAAATAGACCAGATATAATATTTAGTGTCTATATGTGTACTAGATTTTAGTCAGATCCTAAAGAGTTATACATAATTGCTATAAAAAGAATCTTTAGATACCTTTTAGACACACCAACCCTTGGTTTGTGGTATCCAAAAGGTTGTGATTTCAATTTAGTAGGATACTCAGATGCAGATTTTGTTGGATATAAAGTAGATAAAAAGAGTACTTTAGGATTTTATTAGTTTCCAGGAAGCATGATCATATCATGATTTTCTAAAAAATAGACATTTGTAGCATTATCAACTACTGAAGCAGAATATATAGCAGCTGACAGCTGTTATGCTTAGATCCATTGGATGAAACAACAATTAAATGATTCTGGTCTTAACTTTGTTGATATCCCCATAAGAAGTGATAACACAAGTGCTATAAGTTTGACCAAGATCCAATTTTATTCCAAAACAAAACATATAAAAATTAGGCATCACTTTATCAGAGATCATATTCAAAATCATAATATATATTTATAATTTGTACCTACTAAAAATCAATTAGAAGGCATCTTTACTAAATATCTTCAAGAAGATAGATTCAGTAAATTAAGAATAAAATTAGGTTTTTTAGATCCAAATGCTTAATTTAAGAAATTAATAAAACATTATATGATGGAAAATATGTCTCTTAATAATAATCCAAATTAAAAATGCACAAAAAGAATAAATCCAAAAATTCATAAATTTTGGAGCCTCCAAAATAACTTTCAGACCTTCCGATGATGAGCTAAAATGCATTCGAAGAATTCCATGCGTTCGAAGTAAAACTTTGGTACCTTCGAAACTCATTTCGTAGCCTTCGATAGATTATGCCCCCTTCAAAGTCAAGCTTTGGAGTCACCGAACCATTATGATCGTTGCCTCTGAAAATTGCACATCTTCACTTTGGAGCCTCTGATAATATATTTCGGAGAAGTTGAAATTTCAAAACTCTATTTAATTGTTCAAAGACTTTCGAAAACCTAAAACCCCTTTCCCTAGAGTATTCGAAAACATTCCTTTAGAGAAACTCCTCAACTTCCCACTCGATTCAAACTCCTAAGTTCAAGCAACTCTTCCATCGTATATTCTTCATCAATCTCTGAATATCCACCTCTTTCTACTACAATGGCAAGAACAAAAACAACTGATTCAAGCATCAGAAGGAAGGAAAGGGATGACGCTTCAGAGACAGGTATCTCTAAAAGAGTAAGGCGTGAGGATGACACATTTGAGGTAATTTTTCTTAATAGAGAAAATGCCTACTCTAGATATCTTAAAAAGTATGAAAGTAAGAAAATCATTAAGGGTAGAGCATTTACTTTTGAGGTATTTGGAGAAACGGGAATGAACTTGGAAGTATGTGAGTGGTTTCGATCCCAACGTTGGATTGACTTTCTGAGTTGTAAAAAGCCATGTTATCCTAGAATGGTGAAGGTTGTAATCAGTAATCTGAAATCAAGTACACAGAAATTCATGAATAGAAGAGATTGAGATAAACCTATCCCCTGATAACTTGAGAAGAATCCCTAAGCTCCTTGAAATTGAAAAAAAATATATTAAGTGGCCATCAAGCGGAGTGAGATTATTCTCAGACCTAGCAGGAGTTAAAATAGATGTAAAGAAAAATTACTTAGATGCCAGTCATCTGAGCTTGGATTACAAATTGACATACACAATAGTGATAAATAATGTGTATCCAAGGATAGGAGCCACACATTCAATTTCAGAGAAAGATGCAAAAGTGCTATGGGCTTTGAAAAATAAAAAGAAAATAAACCTTGTACAAATTATAGTAGATCATCTATATCTAGTGAAATCTATGATAAGATTTCTACTTCCATATGAGATGATCTTTACAAGAATTCTCAGAGATGTAGGAGTAAATCTGATCAGAGAAAAGAAAGAAGAGTCTAAGGGCTTAGACATAGTTGATGAAAGAACCTTAAAAAAATGGGTTTCAAAAGGACATCACAAGGCTGGATCAATGAAAAACCAAGAAAAACTGAACAACTAAAGAGATCTAGATCAGAAGAATAAGGATTACAAAGCCTAACAAGATAGGAGACCTTGGAAATAATAAAAGAACCTCTCACAAATGAGACTCAAACAGAGCCAGAGAGAAGAGAAGAAGTCTCTAGAGAAGATCTAAGAAATGTCAGAGTACAACGGTCAGAAGAAGTATTAAGAGAAGAAAATAAGACTGCAACAGTAGCAGCCACTACTTCATTCACACCCATCAGATCTCCATCACTCATAAGACTCACTTCCTCTCATCAACCAACCACACCAACCACTTCATCAATCCCCACCACACAGCCTATCCCACTCAACCTAGAAGATAGATTGATTTATATTGAACAATTTTTGTCTACTCTAGCTCTTCAAATGAATAGGATGGATCATAAACTTAACATTGCCATGTCATTTATAATCCTGAGAGCTGATAAGATTGATCAATGACTTGACTCTCTACAATCTCTAGCAGAGTCATTCAGAAGTCAAGTTTATCACTCTCATTTCTCTCCACCTCCAACTCATTTCTCCTCACCTCCACATCACTTCTCTCAAGTTAGAACTGACTTTCCCATCACAGTAATGTCATCCCTCTGACACTCTCCTTCTCATCCATTATCTTTTGCAATTCCAAAGGTTACTCAACCTGAGAATGAACCTGTTGAAGTTGCTTCTTCCCCTACTCCAACACAACCTCCATCAATTCCTAACACTGAGGCCTTCTCCAATCTGCCTGAGGATTACCTTTCCAATCCTTATAGAGCTATTGTTCTACATGGAAAGTATCCAATCATTGTTGCACTTCCTAAAATATATTTTATCTGGAATCCTAGACCATATGATGATCTGGGCTTTACTGAAAAAGATCTTTATTTGTCAGGAGAACTCTTTCCTGAACGAATTGATCAAGTTCTACGAGAATGGAACTCACCCTCAATTCCTCCAGAATGGAGAAAAACTCCAACCCCTCCACAATCTCCTCTAAAACTAGTTTATGATAATCTTGACATTCTTAGTCGTATCTCAAATCCAATCAGAATGACATATTCTGAGTATAAGAGCAAGTTAAAAGTCAACTCTAAAATTGGTCAAATGTTTATTTCTTAGTCCATCATTTTATTTTCTCAAGAATATCCATTTTTTAAACTTGAGAATCCTAAAATTCTTTATAGGATTCAACTTCTTCCTGATCCACCATTGAATTCAAAGGGGCACAAAATCCAAATTCCTAATAGAGAGTCAATTCTTCAAACATACACTAAGAGATTTCTTTAGATGCTTCTAGCATCAAGGTCTCCCAGAACTACATTTCTATCTCCCTCAGGTCCTCATCAACTTTTTCTTATAACTAAGAAAGAATTCTCATTCTACAAAACTGCCAATCTAGAGGCAATTGTTGATGATCTTCTTCTTCCATATCCACATTTGTCTGATCCTTCTCTCCATCATAGGATATGGTAGATCCAGTCTCAACCAGCCATTATAGCAAAACCAAAAATTTCACTACCACCTTCTTTTAAAGCTAAAACCAGAAAAGATCACGTAGTTCCAAAACCAAAACTGCTATCCAAACCATCACCTTCTACACCTTTTTCTCAGCCATCCTCCTCTAAACCTAAGAGGAAACCAAAGATTCCACCTCCAAAGGAACACAAAAAGGCTTCTCTCTCCAAAATCACCATGTACCACCAAGAGTATACAGATAGGATGAATGCAAACATAGAAAACCTCTTAAAAGGGCTTTCTGCATTCTTTCATGAGTTGCTAGGCCCAGAATTTCAAGAGTGTATTGACTTTATCTATGTTTCAGACTGTGGACCAATAGCATATACCAATGAATCTCCTTTAGCAATCCCAAAGGATCCATTCTTCATTTCACCTGCTCCACTAAAAAGATCTAAGTCATCTCCCAAACCAACCAAGCCCTCTTCTATCCCATCATCATCTCAACCCAATCCTCCTCTTCCTCCTCACAAAGATTCCTTCTCTAAAACCTATAAGAGAAAGCCCAAGCCATTCCACTAATTCTGTTGCCTTCTAATGTATTTTTTTTCTATGTTATATATATATATTTTTGTAATCTGTACTTTCTATAAGGAATTTTGTATGTATGAAACCTTGATCATATTTTATATATAAAAATTTTGGTCAATGACAGATTATGTATGTATGCATTTAGGTCATGATAGGCTATGATTATTCATGTTGTTTCTTTCCACCTTTTTGATTATGACTAAAAGGGGGAGAAAATGTATTCAAAGTAGTATGAAATTTTCTTTTACTAAATGCATAAAATTTTTGTATAAAACTAAGTTAAAATTTTGTGCACCCATTCAAGGGAAGTTACACTGAGTTAATAGAAATTTCATTGAAATTCTTGTAATTAAGTTGCTTTAAGTTTATTGTTAGAAAAGTTTTGAAAGGTATATCACTCAATGTTTTGTTATCATCAAAAATGGGAAGAATGATGAATACACACTCTTAAAATAGCTTGATTTTGATGATGAACATTCTTAACTAACTGTATTTTGATGATGAGCAAAGACATGAGTGAAATGTTAAGGTACTAACAATTCATTCTCAAGCAATTTGCAGAAATAGTTTTTCATACTTAACTTGAGAATAATCTTAATGATGATCAAAGGAAGAACCCAAGTAAATATTCAAGAAAACTAAGTATATAAATCACAGATATACTTGATAGAAGAAAATAGAAATTTTGTCTTCAAAAAAGCTTTGGAGTTAGTTTTGGGTTTAAATTTCATTCCTTCAGAGTTGCTCAAGCCACTTCAAAGATAAGAGGTTAATGCTTCGGAGCCACTGAAATACTTCGGAGACAAAAGAGTAACCTTTTGGAATCTTGAATTTGCAAAGTGTTGGGCTTAGCAAAAACACATCGGAGCCAAGCAAAGGCATTTTGGAGCCACTGAAGCACTTCAAAGAAAGAAAGAAATAATGTCAGAGTCTTGCTACTACTTTAGATTCACGAGCTCAGATCCTTCAGTCAATCAAGTTGCTTTAGAGTTATAGAATCAAAACCTTCGAAGACAGATAAAGAACTTTGGAGTCACGAGCTTACAAGCTTCAGGGCTAAGTCAAGTTCTTGGAGTCGATAAGGGATTTTTGAGACAATGATAAGAAGCCTTCGGAGTTAACAGACTGAAAACTCTTTAGCGAATATGACTCATCGGAGTTAGAAAGCAAGTGCTTTGAAGTCAAGTGAAGTACTTCAAAGATAGTTAAAACATTTCGGAGACAACGAACAACAGCCTTTGGTACTCAAAATTAGTACTTCAGAGTCACAAAATAATCACTTTGGAGACAAAGAATGCTTTCGGAGTCAGCCTCCATGATCTTGACACAAGACACTACTGTTGCACCACTTTGGAGCTTTCAATGCATATCTTTGGTTCATCCGAAGTAACGATGACTTGTGTGAGTTGTGTGAAAAATTCATATTACTTAAAAGATTGGAGGATTTGATGTTAGTTCATAGACGCTGAAACATCACTGAAAGTACAACGGTTATAAATTCAAACATTTCTCTACATTAAATGTTTCTCACCTACCACAACAGAGAAAGTCAAAGACCTCAAGGAAAGTCAGAGATCTCATATATAAAAGGAATTAAGTGAAATCAAAGAAGTTAACGATTTTCACACTAAAAAATAAGAAAGAGAATTTACTAAGTCTTTAAGGCTTTTCTTTCATGATTTTAACTCCACTGCAGTTCATTCAAAAAGCATTCAAAGCTATTTATTCAACTACTTTTGGAGATTTGAATTCTATTGCATTTTATTATCATATTATTTGTGTTTACTGCTTTCAAAGTCAGTACAAAATTAGTTTGTTAGAGACATTAATATTTTTACACTTTTACTTCTACATATTTTTATAAGTTTGATAACTTGCATCTTTGTAGTAAAAGCAAGTAGGATACTTGCTGAATATTTGTGTAAAAGTTTCTGGTGAACTTGAAAAACCAGTAAGTTGTTAGTGAGCTTGTAAAACTAATAAGTGTTAGTTGAACTTGATTTTAGTAGTGAAGGCTAACTCAAAGAAGTAGAGTAGGAACCCAAGCAAAGGGCGGAACCACTATAAAAATACCAGTTTAAGTGTATTGTGTTATTTGTAATTTCTTTAGTCTTGCACTTTGATTATCATCTGGCTAAAATTTTTAAAGACTCAATTCACTGCCCTCTTGAGTCACCATTTGAAAGGGACCAACAAGGTTTCCTAACATCTTTGATGGTTCCTTTATTGGTTCAAATGCATTAAAAAACTAGAGGAAATGTTGAGGAAATTGAAACTTTCACATTTCATGAGTGATTTTGCATTAATGTTAGACATTCAAGAATTTTAAATGGACTATATTTTTTATAATGGTACTCAACCATTTCTTATGTTTGAAAACTCATTTGAAATACTTGAAAGTTATACACTTATGCTTTGCATATACAATCAAATATTATATGATATGTAATTCAAGTGCATGGGTCTATTACACCAAGTTGCTTTCTAATTTTACAAAATTTTCTTCAAGAAGTGGTTTAGTTAAAATATCTACTAGTTATTCATTTGTGGTCATAAATTTAAGACATATGTTATGGTTTTTAACATGATCTCTAATGAAGTGGTGTCTCACCTCAATATGCTTAGTCCTTGAATGCACTGCTAGATTTTTCATCAAATTTATGGCACTATTATTTATTGGGTCTCATAGAGATTGGCTTAACCCAAGAGGGGAGAGGTAAATTAGGTTTATAAAAATTTTTTGCTTAACTTTTTTGCAAAATGCAATGGAATGGATGTAATGGAAAGATAAAACATAAGCAAGCAAATCAAACACACAAATACTACACATAATTTTTTTATAGTGGTTCGGGCAACCATCCCTATTCCACTCTTCCAAGAGCACACCTCTTATGCCTTGGGTTTCACTATCTCTGTATAATGAAATTACAACTACTGCACTCAGCACTTTTCTAGATTCCAACTCTAGGGGGCATAAAACTTAGCAATTGATTATGAGACACACTCCAAGAATCGACTTATTATTCTTGATTCCAACTTAAAAGGGCATAAACTAGTACCAATGCACTCTTCTAGACTCCAGCTCTAGGGAGTATAAACTAGTGCCAATGCACTCTTCTAGATTCCAACTCTAGGGGGTATAAAAAACTAACAATCTGTTTGTGAGATACACTCCAATAAATAGACTTATCCTTCTTGAGATTGGTCTCCTTTACTAACTCAAGGTATATACAAACATAAAAATAAAATATTTACACTTTTATAGTAGTGTTTCTTGGTAATCTCTGGAGAAGACTTGATCTTGAGTAGCTCTTTGTGATGTAGAGGATCTTCCCTTTGTGTCTTAAAGAAGGAAGCCTTGAATGTAGATTATGAAAGTTGAAGCTCTTGAATGAAGAATATGAAGGTTTAAGCTCTTGGCCTAGGATTGCAAAGATTAGTGAAAGATTAAGGCTTAATAGATGACTTCTTCAACCCTTGAAATGTCCCTACGCTTTTTCTTAAATAGATCTTCAAAAGACTTGACCATTGAAAGAAGTTGGGTAGCTAGACGTGGCTTTGCAACATTTTAATTTCTAACTGTTGAGCCATTCTCCAAGCTTCATACAGTCTGAGAAGAAGTTTTAGCATATCTAGAATGGTAGAGAATGCTCTGTTGGAAGATAGCACTATTGGAGTCATGATGAGCCAAGAAATATAGATGGTTCGCAATCAGTCCCCGGCAACGGCGCCAAAAACTTGATGAGCCAAGAAATAT
>JAYJMB010049021.1:0-29830 GCA_036873735.1 Pouteria campechiana
GATCTCCCCGTCCCCCTTTTTTTCTTTTTATAGCATACTCAATTTAACACCCCCAAGTTCATCTTGTTTTGCTTCGCTCATACCTATAAAACAACCATGAACATGAAGTATATCTCTGAATAGGTAAAACATGGTTTTCTAGGCTAAATAGGCTTAGATAATAAGGCTGTAGGAAGAAAATTTGAATGGTGGTTTTTCATATGCTTTAGATATGTCATTCTTTCCTAAGGCTCAATGGGGACACTAGCGACATTGAATGTAATGGGTTAGCTTGAAAAGCTCAAACTAATCAAAGAATGCCTAAATCACTTCCAAATAAGCATGTTGTCTAGGATTTTGCCTTGAGGGATAATCAAACAAGTTCTAACATGCTTGTGTAAATCAAAATAAGTCAATGAATTCACAACATTATTAGCTAAATCACATACGCTTTCCATGATCATGACGTAATATGCTTGAAAATGTTTCATTAGTCATGAAAAGGAAGGAATTTTTACAAGACTCATTAAATCACAGGGAGTGTATATCCTTCTTTCCAAATCATATGCAATGGTAATAAAAACTTAGCCTATGTTAGTGATTAATTATAGAGAGAATCATCCTATTCAATTTCAACATGTTGGCATACAATTTCTCTTGGATGCACATTCCGCAAAAGACACATGAGTGCAAATTCCAAAAAAACTAAGCATTCTATATACAATCTAAACAAAACCACAAGAAAAATGGAAAACTGATCCCCCAAACTTAAAGTAAACATTGTCCTCAATGTTAGAATAAAGCTATGGAAAATGAGGACTTCCTTGAAGTGTGTCAGATTACTCATCAGAGTAATTAGTTGACTCTTCATCGACAGTGGATGGTGAATCTGCCAAAAAAGGTTGGGGGAGTGGGAAGAACAACATAACTAGAACCTTGAAAGAAACTAGCTTTCTTAAACATCTCATTCATTGCAATGCAGTGATCCATTAAATAGTTGAGTTGTTGCATTTTCCATTTTTGAAATTGCTCTTGAAAATTTCATAGCTCGATAACTTGATCCTGAAGATGCACGAGAGTGAGCTTCAAAATGGGAAGATTTGATTTGTGCCTTGTTTGAGAAGAGCTTGGGGCAGTAGAAGATGTGCTAGTTCTATGACCCATGGCACTGGTATTTTCCAATGTCTCCATGACAGCATCATCTATTACAAGCAATGGTATTTGGAGCTCTTCATTGGATTTGCTAGAGACCCCTGCCATAAGACCTAGTTGGTAGATGAGAGATGGATGGCCCAGGCTACTTGACAACCTTCTAGTGTTGAAAGAGACAATAGAGTGCTCAATGACCTTCCCCACATCAAGTAACAACCCAGTCTAAATGGCGTAATTGAGTTAAGCTCTTTCTTTTATTACATCAGAGACACGGTTTGAAGGTAGCAACCTTACTGATATGAAATTGTGCCATGCCCTTGAGAATGCTTCCAAATGTCGTCTTGGAAAGCTAATAACCCTATCATTTTTCTTCTTTCATTAACTATGTGGCTTAGCCAAACTAGTAATGACTGCGTTATAATCAGGACCTTCTTCTAACCATGAAGTATAAGCATCATCATGAATGTCAGCCAATTCAAAGTAGCGATTAATAGAAGATCTATCATAGGGCACAAATTTACCTCTTATAAGAACTCTCCAATTTGTTGGATCTGCCTCATATTGTGCTCTGGCATTAGCATATAATTCTCTCACAAGTGCAACCATTGCAGGCTTAGGTTGAGCTACAAACTTCTACCAACGTCTCTGTTGGATGATGTTTTTAACATTAGTGTATGTTGTATCTATCCCTCTCTCTACTTCCTTCTCTATGCATAATCGATGAATTATATATCTCTTCTGCCCATTCATTAAAGAAGGTAGGGTCACAATTTGCTCTTTGTCTCTTAGACAATCCAGAAGTGGTGGACTTTCTAGAACACATACTGAAAAACACGCTTAATGTAAAAAAGAATTGACACACATTATGACAGTTAATCATAAATCTACTTATCCCAAATCACACCAATGCACCTCACTTCCAATCATAAACAAGCATACACAACTAACACTACGCAATGAACCTTTTCCCAATGAAACTTTTACTTAGGCATTTTCACAAACACCTAGCAGGCACTTAGTTCAACACACTCTCAAGGTATTCTTCACCATTTTTAATAATCCCATACACAAATCATGAAGCATAAAACATGAATACTCAATAAAGAGAAAGCCCTATACTTCAGTGAGCACCAAAAACTGAATTGGATTTAACCCCAAAAGCATCATGCAGAGGTTCAAAGACAAGCTCAATGGATCACAATGTACTCCTTATCATATACTCCTAACCACCTCAAAAAAATGCAAATTTGCACCATAATCCACCCATGACAACATCAACTTCACTCCAAGTAAGCATAAGCAACCCACCACTATCATAGCACACTAATCCCCACAAAAATCAACAACAACTTCCTTCATGAATTTCAACAAATGCCTTTAAGGCACCAAGAAAGTATCTTCCCCAACCACAAGAACCCATATCCCTTTTTTTAGAATCACAAGAAAGATGAAGAAAAGAGATTAGGAAGGAGTAGGCATAATAAATACTTGCCTTCAAGAGCTTTCTTTCAAAAATATTTTGTAACCCAACATTCCCAAACTTGAAAACTGAGTTGAGAAGATGGATGTGAATGTCTTGTGCTCATTGATGTTGAGTAGTTAAGGGGAAAGAGGGTGGGTCGGTGTTTGAGTCAATGGAGAAAGGAAAAACAAACATAAAATGGGATGTATTGTGTGAATAAGAGGAGGAAAGAATGGGTTTTTTTTGGGCAATGGGAGAATCAAATGGTTTTTTAGGGTTTGAGAGAAAGGAGCGAGTGGAGTTGAGCACATGGGTCATAAGTGGGGTCACCGGTGATGCTGGGTGGGCACCGACGATGCCACCTTGCTACTCATAGCATGTATTTTTTTCTCTATGCTCATCTAGTGTCGGGGGTGCTAGATGGGTGCCAGCAGTGCCACCTTGCTGCCTTCTGTATTGCTCACTGGCTCCCTTTTTCCACATGTTGCTCCAATATTGATATTGTCTTGAATTCTCTCACTTGTCTTGCTCCTCATCTCTTTTCAACATGAATTTTACCTATAATTCATAAAACAATAGGTTGTTATTGGAGTCAAATATGCAAAACCTATAAAGTGAAGAATCTATTATTTGAATTTAATAAAGTAGAACTGAAACAGTTATTCTTAGCTATGGATATGCTTATGAATAAAGCCAATTATTCTACTCCTAAAAATTTAAATTAGAAGAAAGATCAAAAGTTTGGGTTTCCTCCAAACAAGCACTTAGTTTAAAGCCCTCAACCCAACTCCTTTCCGCTTCACTCTCCATCCTTCAAGTGGGTCACCTCTCCACTTTTGCCTTTGTGTCCAAAGTAGTTCTTGATTGGTTGGCCATTGACTTGAAAAGTTTTGTTGTCTTGCATCCTCAGCTCTCCATGAGGAGAAACTTCGTAGATGATAGGTGGTCCTGACCACCTTGACTTCAACTTTTTTAAGAAAAGTTTCAGTTGTGAATTGAAAAGTAACACCAATTGCCCTAGTTGGAATTCATGGTTGAGAAGGAGCTTGTCATGCCATCTCTTCATCCTTTCCTTAAGGATTTTTGCATTTTCATAAGCTTGCTGATGAAATTCCTCTAACTCATTCAATTGATGCATCCGCTTCTAACTTGAAGCTTCCGAATTTAGATTAAGTTGTCACACTACCCAGTACACTTTGTGCTCCAATTCAACTGGAAGGTGGCATGCTTTTCCAAAAACCAATCGATACAATGACCTGCCAATTGGCATTTTGTATACTGTCCAATATGCCTAGAGTGCATCATCCAATCTTCTTGACCAGTCCTTACGATTCCATCCAACAATATTTTTCAATATTTGTTTTATCTCCTGGTTAGACACCTCAGCTTGTCCATTTGCCTGTAGATGGTAAGCAAGTGCCACCTTGTGTCTTACACAATACTTCAATAGTAAGTTGTTGAAAAGTTTGTTGCAGAAGTGTAAACCCTCATTGCTAATAATTGCTCGTGGAGTTCCAAATCTTGTGAAGATATTCTTTTGCAAAAATTTCAGCACTAGCTTCACATCATTTGTGACTATGGCTATTGCTTCTACCCACTTTGAGATGTAATAAATAACTAGTAAAATGTATTAATAACCAAAAGAGATTGGGAATGGTCCCATGAAGTCTATTCCCCAAACATTAAAAATTTCTACTTCTAGGATGTTTGTCAGTGGTAGCTCATGTCTTCTTGAAATTATCCCTATTCGCTAACAATGAACATAAGTTTTCACAAACTTGTAGCTATCCTTGAAGAGTGATGGCCAATAAAATCCAGATTGTAGAACTTTTGTAGTTATCTTGTCAACACCATGATGACCTCCGTACGATGATGCTGGCATTGCTGCAAAATGTCATGAACTTCTTCTTCTAGTATGCATATCCGGATGATCTAATCTACACACCTCTTGAATAGAAATGGATCGTCCCACATATATGCTTTTGTGCAAGATTTTTTTCTTTTACTAGCCTTCAATGTCTGGACGGTAAGTTCGATAGGCCATGAAATTCACAAAATCTACATACCATGGAAACTTTCCACTCAATGTGAAAAGTTATTCATCCGAGAACTTCTCTTGAATTAAAATTTCATCACCTAGGTGTTCCAATCTAGACAAGTGGTTAGCTACCAAATTTTCACTTCCTCTCTTGTCTTGAATTTCTAAATCAAATTCTTGCAACAACAATATCCAATGAAGTAATCTAGGTTTTGCATCTTTTTTCACAAATAGGTGTCGTAAAGCTACATGATCAGTATGCACAATGACCTTTGAGCCAATAATATATGATCAAAAATTTTCCAATGCAAAAGCCGTCGCTAATAATTCCTTTTCTATTGTGGTGTAATTCTTTTATGCTTCATTCAACATGAGATTTACATAATATATAGCTCTAATGATCTTATCATGCTTTTGACATAGAATTGCTCCCACTGCCATATCACTTGCATCACACATGATTTCAAAAGGCCAATTCCAATCAGGTATCACTAAAATCAGAGCAAAGATCAACCTCTCCTTCAATATGTTGAACACCTGCAAGCATAATTCATTAAAATTAAAAGGAGTATCTTTTTCAAGGAGATTGCATAAAGGTTTAGAGATTTTTGAGAAGTCTTCAATGAATCTCCTGTAGAATCCTGCATGGCCCATGAAACTATGAATTCCCTTCATATTGGATGGAATTGGGAGTTGGTCAATGGCTACAATCTTTACTCCATCCACTTCCATACCACAAGCTGAAATCGTATGGCCTAGTATAATGCCTTTCCTAACCATAAAGTGACACTTTTCCCAATTAAGGACTAGGTTAGTTTTCTCACATCTCTGCAAAATGAGAGACAAGTTATGCAAGAAAAGATCAAATGTGGAGCCAAAAAATGAAAAGTCATCCATGAACACTTCCATAGTGTTCTCTACCATTTCATGAAATATCGCCATCATGCATCACTAAAAAGTTGCAGGAGCATTGTACAAACCAAAGTGCATCCTCCTCTATGCAAAAATACCATATGGATAGGTAAAAGTCATTTTCTCTTGGTCCTTTGGGACTATCACAATTTGATTGTAGCCTTAGTACCCATCCAGAAAGCAATAATAATCATATCCGACCAAATGGTCTAACATTTGGTCTATGACAAGTAGAGGAAAATGGTCTTTTCTAGTGACTTTGTTGAGTTTTTTATAATCAATGAGCACTCACCACCCACTAACAGTTCTAGTAGGTAATAGCTCATTGTTCTCATTCTGAATCACTATCATTTCACCTTTCTTTGGTACACATTGTATAGGACTCACCCATTCACTGTTAGAAATTGCATAGATAATACCTGCTTTGAGTAATTTCAAAACCTCAGTATGTACTATCTCCTTCATTGTTGGGTTGAGTCTTCTCTGATGCTCTCCAAAGGGTTTATAATAATCTTCCATCAAAATATTATGCATGCATATAGCAATGCTTATACCTTTGATGTCCTCAATTGAACACGCAATAGTAGATTTGTGATCCCTTAGCACCCGTAATAGTTTCTCTTCTTCTAAACCTGTGAGAGCAGAGAAAATAATTACTAGAAATGATGAATCATTGCCTAAATATGCATACCTGAGGTGATCCAACAATTGTTTCAATTCCAACACAGATTTTACTTCTTCCACAGCTAGTCCTTCCTCTAACACTTCCACTTCATTTCTAACTCTCTTTTGTGATCCCATCTCTAAAGCTAAGACTTGTTCTCTGACCTTCTTAGAACTTGTCATAGTCCAGCTAACAGAATTTGCAATGCAGTTTGCCAATGGATCATTAATGCATTTATCATTAAAAATTACATGTACACATTCATTCACAATTTCAATTCTATTACAAGTGTTCTTTTCAACTAGATAATTCATGGCATGGTAAATGTTAAACTTTACCTCTTCTTCATTGATTCTCAAAGTTAGCTCATCTTGCTGTACATCGATTAGAGCCCTTTCTGTTGTAAGAAATGGCCTTCCTAGAATAAGAGGTACTTCATGATCCTCCTTCATGTCCAACACCACAAAATCAATAGGGAAAATTAAGTAATCTACCTTCACTAATACATCTTCTATGATTCCCCAAGGATAAGTCAAAGACCTATCCACTAGTTGTAATGTGATGGTGGTTGGTTTCACTTCTCCTAGTCTAAGTTTCTGAAAAATTGAAAGAGGCATAAGATTAATAGATGCACCTAAATTACATAATGCCTTATGAAGTGATGAATTTCCTAGAGTGCATGGAATAATAAAACTCCCTAGATCTTTTAATTTCTATGCAAGCTTTCTCTGCAATATGACACTGCATTCTTCTGTCAACTTCACTATCTCAAATTCTTTAACCTTCCTTTTCTTTGACATAACTTCCTTCATTAATTTTGCATAGTTTGGCATCTGCTTCAATGCTTCTGCAAAAGGAATGATAATATAAATTTTCTTAATGATTTCAAGGAATTTACTAAATTGCTCATCTATTTTTTTCTTATAAAATCTTTATGGAAAAGGGAGTTGATCTTTATAACTAGAGGGTTATTACAGAATGTGGTTCCCCTCAGTCTTTAGTCTTCTTTTTCTGAGTCTTCCTTCTTTGGTTGCTTTCATTTCCTCCTTGCGTTACATCTTGATTTTCTACTTTTAAAGATATTGGTCTCTTCTTTCTTCTTTGGGGACTCCAACTCTTTTCCACTTCTTAGCATTATGGCATTACAGTATTGTCTTGGATTCTTCTATATGTTGCTTGGTAAGGTATCCCTGTTCTGATTGCTAAAAGAACTAGCAATTTGACCAATTTGTGTTTCCAAAGACTTAATGGATGCATTGATATTTGGTGTTGTTGTTTCCATGTTATGAAGTCTTGCTTCATTCCTGGCAAACCTATTTCGGCTTTAATGAATAAAAGTGCCCATGAGATCTTCTAAGGATGGTTTCTTTTTAGCTGGTTGAGCTTGGTGTTGAGGTTGATTGGATTTTGGAACCTAGGAGGGTGGTTTAAGCTGTTCCTCTAATTTTCATAAGGTTGGTTATCCTAATTCCTCCAATTTCTAGAATAATATATATTTTGCATGTTGTTACACTGAAAATTGTTGTATCCCTTGTTGTTGACATATTGCACTTTTTCTCTGCTTGAATCTGAAGTGGTATATGCTTCAATTGGTAGAGGGGATGAAAAAGATTCTCCTATAATAGATGCTTCCTTAGGTGTTGAATTAACAATCACCATTTGGTGTGTCAAAGAAGACATCTATGTAGTTAGGGCTATAATCTGATCCACTTCAAGACAACTTGCTACCTTTCTCACCATATTTCTCTCATTAGGCTACTAGAATGTATTTGAAGCCATATCTTCAAGCAGTTGGTATACCTTAGTTGCAGTCTTGGCCATTAGTGAGCAGCTAGATGTTGCATACACTATTATTCTTATCTGACAATTCAACCCATTGTAGAATAACTAAATTTGCAGCCAGTTTGGAAAACTATGTTATGGACATCTCCTAAGCAAATCTTGAATCTCTCCCAACACTCATAGAGTGGCTTAAAATCCATTTATCTGAATTAACCAATCTCATTTCTTAGTTGAGCTATTTTGGCAAGTGGGAAAAATTTTGTTAAAATTTTTTCCACCATCTCATCCCATGTTGTAATGCTTCCTAGTTGTAAACTCTGCAACCATCCTATCATTTTTTCTCTTAATGAAAATGAGAAGAGTCTAAGTCAGATAGCCTCATCTGGTATTCCATTCATCTTTACTATATCACTGATCCTTTAAAACATGGCTAAATGAACGTTTGAGTCTTCACTAAGTGGGCCTCCAAATTGGTTTTGCTAAACCATGTTAATCAGTGCTGCTTTCAACTTAAAATTATTTGCATTGATGGCTGGACGAGTGATTCTAAAGTAATTTTCATTAACCACTGGCCTAAAATAATCCCTAATTAGTCTTTATTGATTCAACTTTATTCTTGGCAGAATTTGTTCTGGTTCGCCCATTGCTCTTGTATTCGTTCGCTTTGCTTTTTGAATTTACCACAGTGTTCTCTCTATTTCTAGATCAAAATAACTTGAGTTAGAATTTCTATGATCTTGCATATATTGTTATGAAAACTAAGGAAATTGAATTTGTACTACAAAAATCAAAAAAGAAAACTAGAATTGCTAAAAAGAAAAGAAAAACACAATTCCAAATTAAAGCAACCTATCTAATGACAATATTAGCAAAAGAAAATTGAAATATCACCAATCCCCGATAATGGCACAAAAAACTTATTCACTGCAAATTTAATTGCAAGTGTATAACATCAAATTTTATAGTTTAATGATGAGTGAGTGTTGTATTCACAGGGACTATGTATTTCAAACTTTCACTAGCTATCATTATAGATAATTTTAACTTTATTTGGATGACCAAAGACAAAAAATTCTCAACTAATAACTAAACAGAATAACTTTGAGTATAATAAATCAATATATGGAAATCCTTGATTTCATTTATGTTTCGTTAATGGCAATTTCAACTCAATTTTGATTTAACAATGCATAAGTTTATAAACCAAAAATCCCAATTCACTTAACCTCCTTTCCTGAGTGCTAGGTTAAATATCTATTCTCAAAATCTGATTTCGATATCTCTATAAAAATCTAAATAATAAGAATGCATTTATATTTATAGTTTTCTGCTAAAGATTTCATAGAACATAGAAGCTCTCTCGAGTCATCT
This sequence comes from Pouteria campechiana, assembly GCA_036873735.1. NCBI lineage: Eukaryota > Viridiplantae > Streptophyta > Magnoliopsida > Ericales > Sapotaceae > Pouteria > Pouteria campechiana. The sequence goes on from JAYJMB010049021.1 coordinate 9,361, forward strand.
ATAGTTTTATGTTGTAATATTTAGATCCTATTTAGGATTACCTCTTTTGAGTGCCAAACACTAATTGCACAATCATTCAATGAGTAGCTAATTAATTGAAAGCGTTCCACACCAAATATCATAAATAAACCTAATTGCATTGCCAAATAAGAAAGTCATTGATTACACCATGAACTCCACATAAAATCCATCTCTCCTCTAGAAAAAGAGACATTAGCTACTTATGATGTAAAGCAAATCAAGCAAATAAGATTCAAACATTATCATATTTCCAATTCTAAGATAAAACCACAAATACAAGGAAGGAAAATAATTAAAACCAAAATAAACCAATGTCTTCCCCTTTTTCAGCTTATTATTCACTCCTTGGTAGTGATCTTGGACCTCTTGATCTCCAAGTTGATCTTCTCTCCTTCAAAGCTTCTTCAAAAACTCTCTAAAACTCCCAAGAACCTTAGCCTCGAAGTGCTCTCCAAACCCCTAACCAAAAAATCCCATAAAAAACTCAAAAACTTCTATTTAAAAACCAGCCCAAATAATAAATTATGCAGTTTTTCTATAACCTAGCCATCTCCAGCACCGGCGACTCCATAATGTTTTCCACTCGAGACATCTTCATTGTTTTGATTATATCTTCTTCATTTGTTATTGAAATTGGATGATTCTTATTGCATTTGATAGATGACTTGGAGATCTTCAACTCTTATGTTAACCACTCTTGTTGAATCCATCTCAATCAATGCTATAAATAACATCAAAGTAAGGCTTGTTCACATTCAGCTTCTTTTGACATAGTTTGTTGACTAAAAAACCAAATAACTCTACTTAATGCAACATTTCATCAAATGTAGTTACAAACCAATAAAATATGCCAAATGAGATTCCAAAACATGTGAATTTGGATATTAAAATGTGGTATATTATGAATTCTTCATGAGACAGGAGAACTCACAACACTTGTGAAGAAAATAAAAATACAAGATGAAGACAAAGATTTTTCACAATCAAAAACACGAAAAGAAGAAGAAGAAATAGATGATGAACCAAACATCAATGAGGTAAACAATGAATGTAACAATTTCCTTCTCAAATATTGGAGATTCATCCATGATCATCCTGAAAACTAAGTAATTTATGATATTTATGATAAAGTGAGAACTAGTTCTTCGTATCATCAAATATGTGGCAATTTTGCTTTTATTTCTCAACTAGAACCAACTTGAATAGATCAAGCTTTAGAAGATGAAAATTGGATTATAGTTATGCAAGAGGAATTGGATCAATTCAAATATAACAATGTGTGAACACTTGTTCCAAGACCCAACCATCAATCTATCATAGAAATCAAATGGGTTTTAGGAACAAATTAGATGAATCTGGTATAGTAATAAGAAATAAAGCAAGATTAGTAGTAAAAGAATATTGTCAAGAGGAAGGAATATATTTTAAAGAATCATATGCTCCTATTTCTAGATTAAAGTTATTAGAATGTTACTAGCATTTGCATCCTTCATGAATTTCAAGCTTTATCAAATGGATCTTAAAAGTGCATTTCTAAATGGTTTCATTAATGAAGAAGTTTATGTTGAACAACCTCCTGGGTTTGAAGATCCTTATGATTCAAACCATGTTTTCAAACTCAAGAAAGCTCTATACGGAATAAAATAAGCTCTAAGAACATGGTATGAGAGATTAAGTAAATTCATAATAGAAAAAGGATTTACAAGAGGTAAAGTAGACACTACACTTTTTACTAAGCATGATAAAAGCAATATACTAATCATTCAAATTTATGTTAATGATATTATATTTGGTGCAACTAATGATAAATTATATTAAGACTTCTCTAAAGTAATGTAGGGAGAATTTGAGATGAATTTAATGGGTGAGATGTTCTTTTTGGACTTCAAGTAAAATAGATGAAGGAAGGAGTCTTTATCCATCAAGCAAAATACACTAAAGAATTACTCAAGAAATTTGATTTAGCAAAAGGAAAGCCATTAGCCACACCAATGAGCACATCTATTAAAAATAGATAAGGATGAAAAAGGTAAATTTATCAGTCAAAAACTCTATAGAAGCATGATAGGATCTCTTTTATATTTAATTGCAAGTAGACTAGATATAATATTTAGTGTATGCATATGTGCATGATTCCAGTCAGATACTAAAGAATTACATCTAATTGCTATTAAACAAATATTTAGATACCTTTTAAATACTCCAAATCTTGGAATATGGATCCAAAAGGTTTAAACTTTGAATTAATTGGGTACTCTGACTCAGATTTTGCAAGATACAAAGTAAACAGAAAAAGTACCTCTAGAACATGTTAGTTTCTTGGAAGCATGATCATATCATGGTTCTCCAAGAAACAAACATCTATAGCTTTATCAACTGCTGAAACTGAATATGTAGCAGTAGGTAGTTTTTGTGCACAAATTCTATGGATGAAATAGTAATTGAATGATTATGGGTTGAAATATGTTGATACTCCTATTAGATGTGACAAAACTAGTGTAATAAATTTGACAAAGAATCTAGTATTACATTCAAGAACTAAACCCATAGAAGTTAGACATCACTTTACTAGAGACCTACTAGAGACCATGTACAAAACCATTACATCCGCTTAGAATATGTACCAACTAAAAATCAATTAGAAGACATTTTTACCAAACTTCTTCTAGAAGATAAATTTTGTAAAATTAGAAGAGAATTTGGTGTACTAGATCCATGCGCATGAAATACATGTTTAATCTTAATGTTTAAATACCTAAAAACATTCACAAAAGCTAAATAAATTACTTTAGAAGTATGTCAGAAATTCTAAAATAACATTTAGAATATGTCAAAAGTAACTTAGAATCTCTGAACTTCACTTAGAATGATTCAGAAGTGACTTAGAAAACTCAATAATACATTCAAAAATATTACAGAAGCAATATAGAAGTTCCATTAAAATCTCAGACTTATTATTACTCACTACAGAAGTTCTATGATACTTCCTTCGAACTTCGAACTTATGGGTTTGATAGCTCTAGAAATTATGCACTTCAAAAACACTTATACATACATTCCTTAGAACTTCTGAGGTCATTAACACAGAAGTACTATTTAACTTCTATGCTACATAGAACTTTTAATATAATACATCAAAAGTTTCATCTCCTACAAAAACCTAACCCAAAAGCTTTGCACTCTCACTTTACACTTCTGAGCTTCTTCTTCAGAAAAGCGATTCAAATTTTCCTATTGTCTACATTTTTTCTCCTTTAAATTACTTTCATTCCGACTCATTTTTAAATATTTATCACTCCCAGAATCTTTGAAACCCCCCCTCCTTCAAAACCCTAAGCCAAAAATTCTACTATCTGCTGAAAATGGCAAGGACTAAGAGGCCCAATAAGCGAACTGAGAGGTCATCTTCAAATTCTAAAGTAAGAAGAAGAGAGATGACAAAAGAAGAAACTCCAAGAAAAGGAACAAGAATGGAAGACTACATTCTAAAGGTAATCTTGAATAATAATTCTTCCACTCAAATTAAGTTCATTAAGTATTTTGAAGGGAGAAAGATTGTAAACTTCATCTGAGATGAAGTCAGTCTCATGAAAGCATATCAAACATTACAACTTTAGGCATAGCAAGAGTAATGATTTCATTCTTGAATAATCACATTAGTCATACCTAATTCTCCTCTAATGTTGCATAAAGTTTCTAGAGGCAGTGGCTTAGTAAAGATATCAGCAAGTTGATCATTTATAGTCATATATTCTAGACATATATCATGTTTTTCTACATGATCTTGAATAAAGTGGTACCTAATTTCTATATGCTTGGTTCTTGAATATAGAATAGGGTTCTTTGTCAAGCATATGACACTAGTATTGTCACATTTGATGGGTATGTCTCTATAGCTTAGTCCATAGTCAAGAAGTTGTTGTTTCATCCATAGCAATTGAAAGCAACAACTTTCAGCTACCATATACTCGGCTTCTGCTGTAAAGAGAGTAACACTAGTTTATTTTCTAGAGAACCATGATACTAGACTATTTTCTAGGAAATGACAGGTTCCACTAGTACTTCTTCTATCAACTTTGTATCCTCCAAAATCAACATTTGAATATCTAAATAGTTCAAAACTAGTTTCCCTGGGATAATAGAATCCTAGATTTAGTGTGTCAATCAAATATTTAAAAATCTATTTCACTATAGTAAGATGAGACTCTCTAGGACTAGACTAAAATCTAGCACATAAGCATATATATACTAAAGAGAATATCTTGTCTAAATGCAATAAGATAAAGAAGTGATCCAATCATACTTCGATATTATTTTTGATCTACAAATTTATCCTTTTTGTCGATATCCAACCTTGTTGATGTGCTCATTGGAGTACTGCCTTAATTGCTTCCATTTTGAACTTCTTTAGCATCTCTTTAGCATATTTAGATTGACAAATGTAGTTTCTATCATCTCTTTACTTAATTTATAATCCAAGAAAGTAATTCAATTCTCCCATCATACTGATTTTGAATTCAGCTCGCATGATCTTTGAGAAGTCTAGATAAAAATCTTCATTAGTAGCTCTGAATAATATCATCCACATAAATTTTAACTATCAAGATATCCTTGTCAATATTTTTTATAAACAGGGTCGTATCAACTTTTCCTCTTTTGAATTTATGATCACTTAAAAATTTGCTCAACCTTTCATACCATACTCTTGGAGCTTGTCTTAAACCATATAATGCTTTGGTGAACTTATAGACATGATCGGGTTGGGGGTTGCTTTATATACACTTTCTCACTTAAATATCCATTTCTAAATGCACTATTTATGTCCATCTGAAATAATTTGAAGTTCTTATAAGATGTAAAAGCAAGTAGCATTATAATGGCTTCTAATCTAGTTATAGGGCATATGATTCTTCAAGGTTAAGTGCTTCTTCTTGGAAATACCCCTCAGTAACTAGTCGTGCCTTGTTTCTTACAATTAATCCACTTTCATCCAATTTGTTTCTGAGTACCCATTTAGTTTCAATTACATCAATGTTCTTTGGTTTTGGAACTAATTCCCATACTTTTCTCTTTTCAAACTGGTTCAGCTCTTCTTGCATTGCAATGATCAAATTTTCATCATTTAAGGCTTGAACAATGCAAGTTGGCTCAATTGTAGGGATCAAAGCATAATGAACATAAATCTTTTGCATTGACCTTCTTATTTTGACACCATCATATACATCGCATATGATTTATTTTCTAGGTGAGCATTAATAGATCTGAAATTAGTAGGAGGTTGATAGGGAACATTACCTGTACTTACCTCCTCCTTATTATCTAAACTCTGCATATCTTCACAATTTGTGTTATCTTCTTGATCCTTTAGTTTGAGCTTCTTTATATTAGTTGCAGCTTCATCTATATCACTTTCACACTCCTCTCTTAGGGTTACATTTGCGACATCGACTTTAACATGTATAGACGCTTCTATGACCTGTGTTCTCTTAATGTATACTCTAAATGCTCTACTGTTAGAGGAGTAATTGAGAAAGATAGCTTCATCACTTTTTGAATCAAACTTTTCAAGGTTATCTTTCTCATTGTTCAGCACATAGTATGAGTATCCAAAGGAATGAAAATATGAGATATTTGGTTTCCTTCCTTTTGAAAGCTCATATGGGGTTTTCTTTAAGATTGCTCTAAAGTAACCCTGTTCAATACATGGCAAGCTATACTAACTGTTTCTCCCAAGAATCTTTTAGACAACTTACTTTCATTCAACATGGTCCTTGTCATTTCTTGAATTATCTGATTCTTTCTTTTCACAACTCCATTTTGTTGAGGAGTTCTAGGAGATGAGAAACTATGGTGAATTCCAATTTTGTCACAAAAGTCAATGAAGTTTCTATTTTCAAATTCACTACCATGATCACTATGGATAGACAAAATCAACATTTGTTTCTCATTTTGAACTAGCTTTGAAAATGTATAAAATATTAAAACTTTTTTATGTTTGCTTGTCAAGAGAATCACTCATGTGAATCTAGAGTAGTCATCCATGATTACATATGCATATCTTTTTCTCTAAGGGTGATAACATCTGATTATCCAAATAGATCTATATTTAATAATTCCAGAGGTCTAGATGTAGATACCTCATTTTGTAGGATGGAAGGATACTTTGGTTTGTTTTGACAATTGACAAGATTTGCATATTTGATTTTTGTCATAGTTTAGTTTGGGTAGACCAATCATGAGATCCTTTTTCCAGAATGATCTAATATTTGACATGTTGATATGTCCCATCCTTTTATGTCATACCCATGGATCATCTTTGATTGTAATTAAGTATTTTTCAATAATATCATCTAGCTGTACTAGATAAATATTTCCATACTTTTTATCATAGAGCAGTAGATCATTGTCTATACTAAATACATTACATGCAGATGGTTCAAACACAACTTTGTGACCCTTGTCATATAATTGACTGATACTTAGCAAGTTTTGCTTGAGTCCTTCTATATATAATACATCCTCTATAGAGGCATTGAATAAACCATAAAATTTACCTATCCCTTTAAGGAGACCTTTGTTATTATTACTGAATGCAACTATTCCTCCATTTATCAACTTTAATTCTTTGAACAACTTGTTTCCAGTCATATATCTCAAGCAGCCACTGTCCATGAACTAAGCATTGCTAGAAATAACTTTCGGACTTACTTGCATTCAAAGCAAGTTTTTTTCTTACCTCTTTAGTACCAAGCATTGGGTCCAATGGTGTTAGTGGAATTGTGTGTGTAGAAATTTGTGAATAATCTTTGGGTTTCTGTCTCATCTTCGCACCTTTTGCTTGTATCTTTTTGGCATAACAATCATACACTTTATGTCCAATTTTGTTGCAGAATAGCAAGTGTTTGGAATTTTTCTCGGTGCACTGTATTCCATTGGTTTCTTTACCAAGGGCCCATGAACCTTCAAATATTCAGACAATTTTATCTTTCTTCTATGAGTTTCACTCCCTTAGACCATCCAATAAATTTTTGTGAGTTTTCATTATCTGACCATTCACAACCAAGTCCCTTTTTGCTAGTTTGACCAGACATTGTTATGAACTTGGCCACGGATTCTCCTGGATTTGAGAATTTACTCAACATATTGTTTAATATCTCTATCTCCTTTTTCAGATTTTCAACCTTTTTTGTATAGATAGATTTCCTTTTGCTAGAATAGAATTTACTTTGAAAGTTGCATCAAAGTATCTTTTCTTTTGAGTGATTTTCTAACCAAGTGATTCAAACTCACTGAAGAGGGAGTTGTATGATTATTGTAACTCATCACACTTTTTGCATTTGACACAAGTGCTATTTGAAATTGAAGAGTCAGAACTATAAGAGTAGTACGATTTTACCTCCGGCTCCAGCTCCCTTGTGCATTTCTCTTTGATGGTGATTTGATCTGTTGATTCATTCTCAATATGGGTCATGCAACATATTCTTACAAGGTGTCCAACTTCATTGTTACTTTTCTCACTTGAGCTTGTCCCTGATGAGTCTTCATCATTCATGTGCATTCCTCTAGCTTGGTTTCTTGAAGACTTCTTAGAGTGTTTCTTTTCTTTTCTTTCATCGTTCTCATTCATATTTTTTTTGTCTCCATTGGGCACTCAAGAGACATGTGTCCAATCCTTCCACATCTATAGCATGTGGGGAGATCTTTCCTTCTTTTAGTCATTTTCTTCTATTATCTAGATTGTCTCCTTGAGGTGCTGCCTTTGTTACTTCTTGCCAACTTTCTAAAGTTTCTGACCAACATGGCCATATCATCTTTAGATTGTGTTGCCAGGTCAATACTACTCTCCTCGATCACTTTGAGAGTAATACTTTTCTTTAGCTTTGTTGGCTCTTCTCTCCTACTTTTGATTAGCTTGTGTAACATCAGTTTACTGATGAGATTGTCCACCAGAAGAGTGTTTAGATCCTTTGTTTCTTCTATCATTATGATCTTCTGGTTCTAGGATTTTGGTAGTGCCCTTAGTATCTTCATTACTTGTTCAAAATTTGTAACTCTTATTTCTGATCCTTTCAAACTATTAGTAACTTTAGAAAAATGAGCATACATTTTTGATATGCTTTCTCCTTCTTTCATATTAAAGTTTTTGAGATCTCCTCTAAGCATATTCTTTCTAGTTTTTTTGACCTATGAGGATCCTTCATATATAGATACTAATTTATTCTAAATATCTTTTGCAGTAGTGCAAGAAGATGTTCTATCAAACTCAGAAGAAGATAGTCCACAAAACAAAGAGTTCAAAGCCTTTGCATTATTTTAGAATAAGGAGCTTCCTCTTTAGTCCATGCATCTACTTCAATAGTGGGAAGAGTTATTCCAACTTTAATGGCCTTCCAAGACTCCATATCATTGGCTATAATGAATTTCTTCATACTTAACTTATAGTAAGTGAAGGTGGTTCTAGCAAATAGGGGTGGTCGGGTAGATGATTGCCCCTTGGTGAATATTTGTAAGGAGGATGATGGGTTTGCCATTGGATCACTATAAGTGTTTATGCAATCTACTCTGATCCACTTGTTATTCCCAAAGATTAGGCAAAAACCCAAGAGGGGAGGGGTGAATTGGGTACTTAAAAAAATTGGTCAACTCCTTTAGGATTAAACGTCCCTTTAGTATCAATCACTCAATCAATCAATGCATAAATAAATAAGGCATAAGGATTTTTATAGTGGTTTGAGTAAACACTCTACTCCACTCTTCCAAGAACACTCTCCTCTTAGTGTCTTTAGCTATACTATCTCCAATAGCAAAAATACAATAGTGCTCCTAGCACTCTTCTAGGTTCCAGCTCTAGGGGGCTTAAATAAATACTCTTGTCTGCACTCACATAGTCATAGCTCTTCTTGAGTCCAGTCTCAACCATTAGCTAAAGTGCTTATAATGAATATCGAAAGTTAAAGCATAGATACTTCTCAATAAGCATAGGGGAAGGTTTTTAAAAATTAAATGTAGAAATAAATGATCTTCCTGAATGATGGTTGGGAGCCTTTAAAGAAAGTTGAGGAAAGTTTGAATGCAAGGCTCATGACTCTTGAAAGATAGCAAAACATTTTGGTTCAAATCAGTACATGCGCTTAAGAGGATATTGAATATTTCTCTTTGATTCTTGGTACTAATTCTTCCTCAAACAAGGCTTCATTTATAATCACTTTGAATTCCAGCCATTGGTGGTAGATGGACTCCATTAATTAAATTCTATTATTTTTGTTTAATCCTCATCTAGTGAAATGCCTGTACCTCTAACCTTGGAGAAGATGGTTTCAAGATTCTTACTTGCTTCAATGGTTGATTCTTTCATCAATATAAAATGTTCATCATTAATGCTGAACAAAGATCAATGTTTTGGTCTTCACATTGTTCGTCTTCACTTATGACAAACAAATTATTTGTCCAGTTGTTCATCAAACAAAGTCTTTTAATCTTCTAGTTTATCTTCTAGTTCATCAAATTAGTCTCTTAATCTAGTTATTATAGACGGATAGTCTTCTTAGCACTTGTCTGTTGGTTTGTCTATTCAACATATCAGATAAATCATGAAGTCATAAATGAATCATCTTTCTAGTACTTTGTCTGTTGGGTTATCTATTGTAAGCAATGGACGGACTATTGAAGAGCAAACAAATTTTCTTCAGAACTTCATCTGTTGGATTGTTTGTTGTAAGTAACTAAAGAATCATTGAGGCATAGATGAATTAACCTTTTATCTAGTGGATTATCTGATGTAGGTAGTAGACGAATTTAGATGTGTAGACAAACTCCATCACTCTGCCAGATTTAATTCATTGCTCTACCATATGACCTTTACAACTCTGCTAGATGAACTCCACTTTTCCACCTTTGTTTGTTTTTAACAAAAGATCATTGGCTTAGTGAGCTATATGACTGTGGCTCACTATGTCAGACAAATCACATTATATGTACACTGTTTTGCATTTGTTAGATATAATCTTCACTTTGACAGTCAAATAGAAACTTGGTTGATTCCTTTTCATTTGAGCTTTGTCTATAGCGATACTTTATCTTTTGCTTCTGCACTCGTCCAAGGTTTTAAATTAGACAAATTGATGCCTTGGAATGTCTTCTCTGTGTTCATTTGTCCATGAGATCTACAACTTATTTCTGCATGCTAAATACTTAGCAATCACCATTAGTACATAATCTTTAATTAAGTTTTGTTTATCATCAAAAAAATGCATTTATACTAACATGAACTTGCTTCTTCAGTGTCAATTTCTTTGCCTGAGCGTAGAACGTGGATTTTTCTTCATTTTGAATCCTTGATTTTTGTCTAACTTTCAACACAAGTCTGAATTACTTTGGCAGTGTTTTGAAGCATGTCTAGGAGTTATTTCATACACTACTTTTACAAAGTTTAAGTATCATTCTTTCTTATTTGAGCATTTATGTTTTCTTCTTCATATATTTATGGATCTTGCTTCTGATGTAGTCTCATATGCATAGTCCACTTATGCTCTTTCCTTGATATATTGTTTGTTATAACACATTTGGGAAATTAATGATCAATATATTAAACCTTCACTCATGTGTTTTTGTTCATCATCAAAACTTAGCTTAAATATGTTCATCATCAAAATCAAGCCTAGTAAAGAGGTTTTGTTCAACATAAATGATTTCATTACATTGAATTGTATTTTAGTACAAAATGAATTAAATGAGATATAGTTAAGAAATACAAAGAGAACAAAGAAAAAGTGCAACAAATGATTGGGGTTTGGATGGCTTGAGTGAAAGGAAAATGGTTAGTATGGGGAAATGGATGGGGGAAAAGATGGTGTCGCTGTGGTCTGCTACTGCTCTCTTTTCCTTCTCTTCATTGGCCAAAAGTTGATCACCAATTTGAAGGCCAATTAGAGTTCAAGGCAATCAAACTTATATAAAGATGATTCTCTTTTTCTCCAAAGTCAATGCTTGAACATTCTAATAATATAATAGCTCTTGTGGATCCCCATTAAATCTTTTAATCTTCATCTTCAGTTTGATTAGGAACTTCACTGATCCTTTTAGAAGGTTGATCATCCATCCATGACAACTTAAGGACTTCATTGTCCATTCTGCTCCCCTTTGATGTGCTTACTACTCTAGATTTTCCTCTTCTTCTGCTTCTGCTTTTTGATTCATGTCTCGATGACTTGCTGTCTCCCTTTGCCTTCACCATAGTAGCACATGGGTTTATGGTTTGGATAATATAGGCTTGGTTTAGGTAAGATAAGGAGGTTTCAAAAAGACTTTCAAGGATATGAAATAAATGTTTGTTGAAAAATAGTGAAGGAATAGGAGTTCCAATGAATGTTTATTTAATTTCAATGGGAAAAAGAGGTGTCACCTTGGAAATGACATTTTATATGTGAGGGAAGGGATGACTCAAATTGACTCAAATGAAGGTTTTAGGATTTTAGACATTATTAATGGTTTTAGATATTAAATAGAATTTTAGTCAATCTGAAGTTATAACTTTAGACGATAGGAGTTGTGTTTCAATATGTTTGAAATAGATATGTGTTCGAGCTTTAGATGCTATGAAGTGTGGTTTCATAATGTTTGAAGGTGAGAAGAGTTTAAGATGATTAAACATAATTGCTGAAGACTTCTGAAATACTTTCAAAAAGTCTAAAATATCAACTGAAATAATCTAAACATGAAATTAAACCAAAATGATGGTTATAGAAGGTTTGACTAGGATTGGAATACCTATTCCCAACTTTAAACAATGAAGTTTCCCAAACAGGCTTGACTTATGCCTTGGGACTGTAATGATCTTAATGATGAATTTCATTCTATATAGCACTACATTTAATATCTAAACATAGAATGCATAATGATCATGCATTTAGAACATCTAAACAAAAATGTAATGTGATGATCATTTTTGAACCGAACATCCTTTGCTTAGTTTGATTTTGATGATGATATAATTAACCAGCTAAGTTTTAATAATGAGCAAAAGCATATGAGTGAATGGTTAAGCTATTGACTATTATTTTCCTATGTGTGCAATAACAAGCTATATTATTAGGAAAATAACTTCACTTAAATGGACAACGCATAAAAGAAAATATCAGAGACAAGATCCACCAATAATCAAAGGAAGAAAACATAAATGCTCCAAGGATGAATGATCCAAGGCAAAATCAATGGTTAAGAACATGTATGGCATCATTCATGTCTTTTAAAGTTGCTTTGGATGCTATCGAAGCAACAAGATGGATGCCCAAGTTCGGACAAAAATAAGGCTTCAAAACATACTTCAAAAGGAAAGAAAATGAGTTTGAATGAAGTGAAGCTAAGTTCCAGATGCAAACCAAGTTTGGATGAAGTAGAAGTATGTAGCCAAGACACTAGAAGCTCAATGCTATTTTGGATGAACCCAACGCATTCTGAAATTTATCTAAATTATGTCCCTCAGTTTGAAATAGGATCAGTCCCAAGCTTTAGTCAAATGCGAATACAAGTTTCATATGTTCCAAAATTAATATTTTGGATGTTGCCAACTCATTTTAAGATGAAGCTAAAGTTCTCATGGGATGAAGCAATCCACGCCATACCAATCAGTTTGAAAGCTACTTACTTCAGATGAAGAGAAGTATTTCGAACAAAGCCAAGCCAAGACAAACCAATCTCACTCTGTCCAAATTTATTGCATACAACTGGAATTAGTTATCTTGGACAAAGTGATGAAACATAGACGAAGATAGTTCATCTTAGATGCAAATATCACAAACTGTGTCCGAAGTTATTATCTCATTCAATCCATAATTAAGAATGATTCCAATAGCGCAAGTTTCCAACGAAGAGTTCTTCTTCTTTCTAGACAAACTTATTCCAGACAATGTTCTCACAAGTATGGGCATAACTAAGAGAGGAAAGAGCTCTAGCATTTGCCACAACATCTTCTAACAATTGCTCTAATGCCTTAAAAGGTCTAGAAGATGATGAAATTAGAGGAACTATCTCACAAGGTCAGTCACCAAGCATGATGGTTAAGAAGGCATACTCTTGAGTGGAGGGTTAGGCGCTTGGCAACTCACTTTGGCTTTCTTCCTTCATTTCACAGTTGTGCGCTTGGAAACAATCTTTCTCCTCTATGAAGTAGGTGCCTCTTTGCCTACGACCATGTTCATACTCTTCTTGAGAGTTGTAAAAGGAGGAATTATACCATAAAATGGCACCGGGGTGCAATTTGACAAATAATAGCCTAATCTAGCATTAGCGTTGGCCTCTACTTTGGTGAACTTTTTCCTTGAAAGGGGTACACCTAAAAAACTACAAAATAATGAAATGAATTAAACATGCAAAAGAAATGTATGAATATCAAATAAGAAGTAAGAAAGCACCATACCAGCTTAGGCAATCTTCTTAGAGGAAGCTAGAGAGGCACAAGGAGCTAGTTGGATTACAATGGCTCTACCTAGATGATCTCATCTATGAGATGTACATACTCACCATAGTCCCACCAATCAATATGACTGAAATCAGAGTGATAAATGCCATGGCAGGAACGTTAATCATCTATCTAAGGACTCCCAATGGAACAATGGGTACTCACTCAAAATCAATGGCTTTACTCATCTCTAAAAAGAGCTTTGTGCTCATATCGAGTACAAAGGACCACTAGCGGACCATAAGTTGTGAGGCCACAATTCAAAGGCAACATCCTACTAATTTTAACTCCATTGTAGTTATGCCACTAAGCATAATCCTTGGTCATATTCACCCTACATGCCGGACTAGGTAAGAAGACCGCATAATCTTGAAAAGTGACTATGAAGCAAAATGATAAAGGATACCACCTAGCTAGGTCTAGTCTAGTCTCTCACTCCTCCCGTGATATAGAGATGATGTTCACTAGTATATCCTAATTTTATCCAAATTTCCTAGCAAACCGATGAGGAAAATACAGTTCTACCCAAAATTTGGAACCTTTCTAGAGAGGCAACAAACATGACTATAAGGAACAGATAAACTCATCAACCTTCTTAGAAGTCTCACCCCCACCATCTACCTTAAATCCTTTAGGATCTTTTATGTATACTCCACCGTACAAAACAAGTTTGATTACTCATATTTTGATGAATAATAAATACAACTAGAAATTTATATCTAAAATATTAAGGCTTACAAAGTGACAAAGTCTGCATAAAATTCAAGTGTAGAATCATAGCATGAAGCGCAGCTACCTGCACTGTTTGCTTGCCCTATAGCCACATCACAGCCACCTACGGTGTTGCTAGGAGGAATTGTTCTCCATGGATAACTGCATATGCATCACTGCCATCTACAGGTAGCATCTACGACCATAGTTGTAAGCCAAAGGCGCATCTGATACCACCTACCATAATACATGAAGTACTGCCTAGTAAAGCCCATACCACTTGTGAGTAGCACCTAGAGCCTAGTCAGTATCACATCTAACTACCATCACACAACAACATGGGTTTTTAAAGAATGCCAGAGTTTTGACCGCAATCGGTTTCCCATACCGCCTATCCTGAAGTCCTTAACAGTCAGAAATTCAAATGTTTCAAAGCCACAAATTGCTACCTAATGTCTTCCAATGGTCAAGATTTTGAGAATCTATTTAAGGGGAGATGTTAGGACATTTCAATGGTTAAGGAAGTTGTTGATTAAGCTTAAAACTTCAAGAAATCTTTGTAACCAAAGGGCCAAGCACTTAAACTTTATCATCTACATACAAGAGCTTCAATCTTCATAATCTACATTCAAGGCCTCCTTCATCAACACAAGAAAGAATATCCTCTACATCAGAGAGAGCTATTCAAGAATCATAGGGCTTCCCTGATGCTTCCATTGAAACACTATTAAAAGTATGATTTCTTATTTCTTGATTTTATTTGTGTATTCCTTGAGCTGGTTTTAGAGACCAACCTTAAGAAGAATAAGCTTGATTGTCTGAGAATGTCTCATAATCAACTTATTAGAGTTGTACAATGCACCCTTGAGCTAAATCAAGAAGAGTGGAAGAGGTACTAAGTTTATATGCCCCCTTGAGCTGGAATCAAGAAGAGCAACTTGATTATTAAAGAGTATCTCACAATAAATTGTTAAATTGTTTATGCCCCCTAGAATTGGAATCAAGAAGAGCATGACGGCACTAATTGATTCATTTGCTTGCACTTTATATTATTTATTCACAACAATTACACAAGCACACAAAAAGGGGAAATTTAATTAACAGGGTTTCAGTAAGAAAATTTTTATAAACTTAATTCACTCCTCCCCTCTTAGGTTAAGTCGAGCCTAAGGGACCTGACATCTTTGAATGAAGCCAGTAGAAACGTGTATAGTAAAAATTTATACAATCTCAATCATTGTTGAGTCACTATGCCAAAACTCAAGTTAGTAATGGGTCGATCCATAAACTTCCCTAGCAAGATACCTCTATTAGGTAGTTGTATATGTGACTTAACCCAATGGAGCCATGGAAAATACAATCCTAGCCAAGTAGTAGGGAAATGAGCAAGGAAATATGTGTTGTAGTTTACCGGGTTGGTAGAGTGCATGATCATCTTGCCAAGTCCTTAGTAGATGTCACACAATATGCAAGGAGAGATGGTTAACTTCTTGCCCAAAGCAAGTTGACAAGCCAGGACTAAACACAAAATATTGATGCTACTATCATAGGAGGATGAATGGCAAATAACACAAGAAAGCCATAAGATCAAGAATAAAACCAACTCCTCCTTAGGGTTATTGCTTCTTAAGAAAATCTCATCAACCCATATATTCCACTGAGCCTAGTCTTTGGATGTCAACATTTCACTCGCTTGCGCCCTTGGATTGGAAATTCTTCCAAACAATTGTGCCTTAGTAGTCCATGGAAGCCTTGAGCAAGATCACCTCAGCTTACTCATAATGTCCAATGTTGGGTTTTGTGCAAGTATACATGATCACAAGTAATATAGATGAGGTGAGTTGAGTGTTGTTCCCACAAGGAAGTATGTTGTTACACACTAAGTACCAAACTTATATCAAATATATATTATTTAATTGAGTGAACTACAACAATTGTTATAGAAACTAAATCTAAATAGAAAAATGGAGCTAATAGAGCATAAGTGCAAAAGGGAAAAAAATCAATGGATGAAGTAACTAGGGATCAAACTTCATTGGTCCTAAAGGTTAGAAAAATACCCAAGAGGGAAGGGGTGAATTGGGTAATCAAGAACTTTTGCTGAAACCCCTTTGTATGTTAACATCCCTCTAGCAAAAAATACAATCAACAGTTGGCTCAGAAATGATCAAGATACAAGGATTTTTATAGTGGTTTGAGTCAACACTCTCTCCACTATTCCAACAACACTTTTCTCTTAGTGTCTTGGGTTCCACTATCTCACCATAGAAGAAATACAATCAGTACACCGAACACTCTTTTAGATTAGCTCCAAGTGGCATAAACTAGTGTAACACACACTCTTCAGGATCAGCCCTAAGGGGCATAAACTAGTGGAACACACACTCTTCTGGATTAGCTCTAGGGGGCATAAACTAGTGCAACATGCATTGTTCCAGATTAGCTCTAGGGGGCATAAATAATGTAGCTCATGTCTCTAAGACTCGATTCAATAGAAATTTAGAGCTCTTCTTGAGCCTGGTCTTAGATACTAGCTCAAGGCAATCACAAGAGAAAGAGTACAAAAATTAAATACATTTATACAAGCGTTTCACAGAAAGCTTAGGGGAAGAAATCTAAAACTTGAATACCGAAGTAAATGATCTTCCTAGATGGTAGTTAAAGGCCTTTTAATGATGTAGAAGATTGAAGAATGAAGGCTCAAGTCCCTTGAATTTGGTAGAAGGTTTTGTCTCAATAAGAGTATTCAATTTTTTCAACTTATTTTTCTTTGTCTTAGCATTACTTCTTCTTATATCAGCTTTGAATTTCAACCATTGGTGGTAGGTGACCTCCATTAAATGTACAAGATCATTCTAATTAGCTCTTATTTGAAAATATCATCTTCAAATTAATTCTTATCACCTAGATGTCTACAGTGCCATTCTTGACAGAGAGGAAGAGAAGTTGTTGGTTTAGGCAAGCATTACACAAAGAGTCAATAGACTAACTGAATCATCATTTTGGAAGTAAGCTCATTAAGTTCAAATGAAGCAGGATGATTTGAATTGTTCAAGGAAGAGTTTAGGAAGATGATCCTTCTTCTAAGGTTAATCTTGGATAGAGACTTCTTTCAGCATACTCTATTCGAACAATCATATTGTCTGAGGTTTGACTTTAGATGAACTTTGCTTTCAACTTTTACTCTGCTTTGTTTGAAGTTAGTTTTAAACACACTTGACTCTTCATTTTGGACTACATTTCAAACAAAGTTTTCTTCAACGTTTCTTAGTCAGACAAAGTCTTTTTCTCCATATTTGTCTGAAGTTAATTTTGAATGAACTTCAAGTTGCAGATGAAGCTAGTTGATGTGCTTTTGGTTAGATTCAATTTTGGACAAATTCTGATGATTTCTTATTGCTCCACATTTGTTCAAGGTTAATTATAGACGAACTCTGATGACATGGATGAAGCTAGATAGACTTGATCTCGGACGAAGTATCTACTTCTTTAGTTCCATCTAAAGCTTTGCATTGTCCTAAATGTCTATCTTTTCCATCAGTATGAAATTGATGTCTTAGAACATGTTTGACTCCTCTATTTTTCTTCCAAGATATTATCATCATGCATTCTATTGATTTTCCACAGGTTCTATATTTCTGTAATTTGTTTCTGCATACTAAGCACTTGATAGATATTCATTAATCATAACTTAATCAAGTTTTATTCGTAATCAAAACTATACCTTCACACTAACAATCTCCCCATTTTTGATGATGATAAAACTTAATTAAAATTATCTCATTATATGTAAAATAATAATCTCCCTCTGAATGATAAATCACTCCATTAAACATTCTACAAATTGTTGTTTTCTCCCTCTGACTAATTGATAATCTCCCACTTCTTATTTTCACATATTTTCTCCTCCTTTGTGTTCATTTATAAACATATTGTAGATTCTTGCTCCCCTTAGATAATTTTATATTATACTCTCTCCCCCTTTTTGTCATAATAAGAAAGAAACACACTGTCCCATATGTAATAAACATTTCATTGCATATAATGTAACAAACAGAGATACATCAAAGAATATGAACATCCAAAATACAAAATAAATTAGCCTAGGAATAGTCATCCTAAGTGTAGAGGGGAGGATCAGAGAGATTGTGGTGGAGCCCGATTATGATTCATCGGGCAGAGGAAGATGTTTGTCCAAAACTTGGAGAGGTTTCTCCAAGTGTGGGAGCCAAAGTTTTCGATGGGGGGATGGGAAGATGAGGGGTTGGAGATGGATGTAAAATACTTATTTCTTCCTTGCCCCTTCTCTTCATGTGCCTTAGAAGGTGATAAGGTTGGATTCAGGGCTAATCGGCTTAGATAAAAATGAAGCTCATTTTTTGCAAAGCCAGATTCTTGAAGATCTAACTTCTGATTTTTGATGTTAGATAGATCAAGGATGACATCAACCCTTTCAGAAGCATCTTCATCCCACCATGATAATTGAATAATTATCCTACGCTTCTTCAACTTCCACCACTAGCTTTCCTTCCCTCTTTGCTTTCTTCCTAAATTTCATTTGCTAGATTGTTCCATCTTCTTAGCAATGACAGCATAGGATGGCAAAGATAGATTAATATAGATTAAACATGGGAGAATAAGTAGGTAGTTGATATTATTTTTCAAGAAAGAGTGAGCAAAGGTTTTGCTAGAAATAAAAAATGATGTGATTTCCACCATTTTTAAGTTGAATCTAACAAGAAAATTAGACGCCACCTCAGGAATGATTCTTTGGACAATGGAGATTGCATGAAATAAAGATTTTGAACAATAGGCATATGTTCAGATAATGATTAATGGATAGCAAGAGTTTTGAACAGGAAGTTAGTAACTTTGGACAGAAGCTTTACCCAAAATGGAGTGGTTGTCGATCTTCAGACAAAATTAATTGTTTGAGATAAAGTGTAAATTTAGGTATCTTTAGACAAATCCAAAAGAAAAAATCATCCAAACAATCTTCAACACAATTGCAAACATAGAGACATCATATTTTATGCTTATGTATTCACACTGGTCATGCCTAATTCTCTAATATTGCTGAAGGTTTCCAATGGCAATGGCTTAGTAAAAATATTTGCAAGTTGAGCATTTATTGGCACATATTCTAGACATATATTATGCTTTTCTACATGATCTCTAATAAAATGGGGATGTCTCTAGATTCAAACCATAATCCAGAAGTCGTTGCTTCATCCAAAGTAGTTGTGCATATTAACTTCCAATTGCTACATACTTAGTTTTTGTAGTAGAAAAGGTAACACTAGTTTGTTTTCTAGAGAACCATGAGACTAAGCTATTTCCTAGAAACTAGCTGGTTCCACTAGTGTTTCTTCTATCAACTTTATATCCTTCAAAGTCAGCATCTGAATATCCAACCAATTCAAAACTAGTTCCTTTGGGATAACAAAGCCCCAGAATTGGTGTATCAACCAAGTACTTAAAAATTCTTTTTATTTTAGTAAGTTTAGACTCTCTAGTACTAGACTGAAACCTAGTACATAAGCATACACTAAATAGAATGTCAAGTCTAGATGGAGTGAGATAAAGAAAAGATCCAATTATATTGCGATATAACTTTTGATATATAGGTTTACCCTTTTGTCCTTATCCAGCCTTGTTGATGTGCTCATTAGAGTACTCTACTTTTACTCTTTCCAATTTTAACTTCTTCAACATGTTTAGTATATTTGGATTGGCAAATGTAATTTCCATAATCTTTTTGCTTAATTTGCAATCCAAGGAAGTAGTACAACTTGCCCATTATACTCATTTCAAATTTAGCCTGGATTATCTTTGAGAAATCTTGGTAAAGATTTTCATTAGTAGCATCAAATATGATATCATTGATGGTTCAAATTATAATTCCTCACAAGCATACGGATGTATAGCAATATAGTGTGCAAACGCAAGGATCGATCCCACAGAGAATGACAAACCAACTTAATTAATCTTAGGTACTAAGTATACAACTAAACAGACTTGGAATAAGGTTTGGTATAATTTTTAGAAACTTAATAAAATAAAAGTAAATAAATAACTAAAGATGGTACATAGAGATTAATAAGATGAAGAAGTCTAGGCATCCAATTTCATCACTAGATGATAACTCTTTGCCAATGAAATATTGGATTTAATGCCTCACTTTGGTTCTTTCTTTCAAAAGTAAGATTATTACCATTAGGTGTGCAGGTTTAAATCAAGTGCTTTCACTTGTTCCAATTACCTATGGTGTATAGTATAATT
>JAYJMB010049032.1:0-29828 GCA_036873735.1 Pouteria campechiana
CACGTGACGGGCCCGTTTGTTCGGGACAAAACCGTGCGGGTGGGGAGTGGCCGTGAGTGGGCGCCCTATGCCAAAGCTGACAATAGTGCACCCGGAGCCCGGGTTGTTACACCAGACCAAAGAGAAAATTGTTTTCCAGCAAGTTTGATGCCATAACATCCATTCTTGATGCTGCAACATCCAATCAACCTATGGAAAAATGTTTGTTTCCAGTGATTTTGATATCACAACATCCATTTTTTATGTCGCAGCACTAGAGCTTGAGATAAGATTCTAGATTTTTTGAGATTGCTTGGAAACAATGATGGATTTTTTGGAATTGCTAGGAAAAGATGCAAAAAGACAAATCTTCAAGAAAGGAAGCAAAAAGACAAAGAGAAGTCGCCCTAGATCTGGTCTTGAAGAGTACAGGGGACATTTTTGGGAGATTCTTAGAGAGCTTTGGGGGAAGAAAAAGCTTCAAGTTGCAAACCAAGACAAGCACCATCGGGAAGAGTTTGCTACCATTTCAATCCTTATTACTTTAGTGTTTTTCATCTTATTTATCATTCGTAACTTAGATTATAGTTGGAATCCGAATTTTGATAATATTAGATGAATGTTTTATGGATTCTTACTTCATTATGAGTAGCTAAAATCCTCCTTTTAGAGGGAAGATGGATCTTGTGCTGACATTATGGTATGATTAGCAAGTTATATGATTGAGAGTTCTTTATGGTTTATTTGTTATGCTTTTATTTTAATGCTTTATGTTTATTGTCCATTTATTGAATCAATACATATTTGAGATTTGACACTCAGGAGAGGTAATCGTGAATACGATCTAGGCATCATAACATAGGATGCTAGATGAATTCGGAGAGCTTCTAGCTTCTATGAAGTCATTCAAAAGAATCATAGTGTAATGCATTCTTTACATTTTGATTTTTATAGGGATATCAAAATTGGAATGTAGAGAGTAGATACTTAGCTTAGCACTAGGTGTTCATTTCTACTTTTTAGTTGAATTCACATCACTTGAATTTTCAAATAAAATTAGGATTATTCATTGTAATAGATAGTGATCAATTGGAATACACAATCCCTTTGGAGATGATACTTTATTACTACTATACTATAAAACTTAACGTTGTGCACTTGCAGTATAATTTGCAACAAACAAGTTTTTGGCATTGTTGCCAGGGATTGGTGTAGTTTAATTTGTCACTAATTTTGTTATAAGATAGTTCTAATTTTAATTTGGATTTCTATTCTTTCATCTATTCTAAATTTTCTATTCTCTTATCTTTATTTGATCCGATTTCTTTTGTTTCCTTGATAGTATATTCAAGATCCAAGAGAACTTGATTTGGCTCCATTTGATCTAGAGATAGAAAGAAAACCTCAAGAAATTAGAAGGGCAAAGAGAGCCGAATCAAGCATAATGGCAGAACCAAATGAACCAAGAGTAATCAAAGACTACTTCAAACCTATGGTCAATGATAACTTTTCTAGCATAGCTCATCCAGCAATCAATGAGAACAACTTTGAGCTAAAATCGACTTTTATTAACATGGTGCAACAAAATCAGTTTGGAGATTCATCAAGAGAAGATCCAAATGTTCACTTGGTGATGTACAGAGAAATAAGTGACACTGTGAAAATGAATAGTATTCTAGATGAAGCCATTAGACCTAGATTGTTCCCATTTTCATTAAGGGATAAAGCAAGAGGTTGGTTGCAAAGCTTACAACTAGAAAGCATCACCACATGGGATGAGATGGTGAAAACGTTCCTAGCAAAATTCTTCCCACCTGTGAAGACTACTCAAATTAGAAGTGAGATAGGGCAATTCAAACAGATGGACTTTGAGCCACTCTATGAATGCTAGATGAGGTTCTAGGACTTGATTAGAAGGTGTCCTCAACATGGTTTTCCTGATTGACTTCAAATTTAATTGTTCTACAATGGGTTGAATGGTCAAACTAGGATGATTGTGGATGCTACTTTGGGAGGTTCACTCATGGGAAAGACTATAAATTATGCATACGCCCTGCTTGAAAATATGGCATCTAATACTTTTCAATGGCCAAATGAACGAAACAGGGTGAAGAAGGTTGCAGGTTGTTATGAGGTGGACCCAATCATAGCCCTCGCCACACAATGTCTTCCTTAACACATCAATGAACAACAACTAATTCCACACCTAAGAGAGTGTCTAATGCAAGAGAGTCATCTCGTTCTTCTCTAACAATTGAAGAATACATTGTTGCAGATCCAACCAGAGAAAAGTGCAATTTGTCAACAATAAGGGTTACAATAATTTTTGGGGGAACAACATGCATAACCCATATTATCCTAGAAATTTAAGGAATTAAGATAATCTCCTTTATGGTAATGCAAAGAACAGCTTGAACCATCCTCCTAGATTTCAGCCTCAACATTAATTACAGCCAGTTAAAAAGAAGACATCTTTGGAAGATCTCATGGGCACATTTGTTAGTGAAAGTCAAGCTAGATTTTCTAGAAATGAAACAAGACTTGATAACATAGAGACAACTATGAGAAACATCAATGCTTTTATTAAGTCTTTGGAGACTCAGATTGGACAGATAGTAAGTTCTTTTGACAATGCAAATAGAGGGACTTTCCAAGTAACATTGAAAAGAACCCAAGGGAGCATTGCAATATCGTGACTCTCAGAAGTGGAAAAGAGTTAGGATCCCTAGAGAAGGAAGAAGATACACAACCACCTCCAGAAGCAAAACAGCAAGATGCAACACAAGGAGAGAATGAAGGGCAGATAAAGAATGAGAAATCATAAAAAGAAGACTACAAACTAGGGAGAATCACATTCCATGATAATCTTCCAATTCGGAAACCCCAACCTCCTTTTCCTCAAAGATTTCAAAAGAAAAAAAGTCGATGAAAAGTTTAGATAATTTCTTGAAATCCTTAAGAAAATTCACATTAACATTCCTTTTGCCGAGGCTTTGGAGTAGATGCCCAATTATGCCAAGTTCATGAAAGAAGTAATGTCAAAAAAGAGGAAGCTTGAAGGGTTTGAGATAGTGAAGCTAACTAAAGAATGTAGCGCCATATTCCAGAGAAAGCTTCCACAAAAACTGAAGGATCTAGGGAGTTTCACTATCCCTTATGCCATAGAAAATTCTTCTTTTCAAAAGGCATTATGTGATTTAGGTGTATCCATTAACTTAATGCTTTTGTCAATTTTTTGAAAACTTGGACTGGGAGAAGTGAAACCAACCATCACATTATAATTAGCAAATAGGTCTTTGACCAACCCTTTTGGAATCATAGAAGATATATTAGTGAAGGTGGATAAATTCATCTTTCCAATTGATTTTGTGGTGTTAGACATGGAAGAAGACCATGAACTACCCCTCATTCTTGGAAGACCATTCTTAGCAACTGGAAGAGCATTAATTGACATTCAGCAAGGGGAGTTAACCTTGAGGATCAATGAAAAACAGGTAAATTTTAATATTTACCATGCTATGAATTTCCTAGTTGAGCAGAATTCTTGTAATAGGGTTGAGGTGTTAAATAATTATGTAACTTCCATTTTTTCTGATGAAATTATTCAAAATCTGCTAGAAAATGACATTGGAAATTGTATTAGTTAAGATATAACAGGTCCCAAGGAAGTCATGGAGCATGTTTTGGAATTGGAAGCATTGTCGAAAGAGAAAATTAGTAATGAAGTAGAAGTTTTGCATGAAGCACTGGTTGTGAAAGAAGTAAAAGCTGTATTGGAACTAAAGTAACTACCAGATCACCTTAGGTATGCATTTCTAAGCAATGATTCAACCTTTCTAGTAATTTTTTCTTTTTCTTTGATACGTTTAGAAGAAGAGAAGCTACTTTGGGTATTGAGGAATCACAAATTATCCATTGCATGGTCAATTGAGGACATCAAGGGAATGAGTCCAGCCATATACATGCATAAAATTCTAATAGAGGATTCCTACAAACCATCCAAAGAGCATCAAAGACAACTCAACCATGCAATGAAGGAGGCAATATGTGCTAAGGTGTTAAAACTACTCAAAGCAAGTATTATCTATGCAAGTTCTGATAGTGAATGGGTTAGTCCTGTGCAATGTGTACCAAAGAAAGGTGGAATGACAGTTATCTGAAATAAAAACAATGAACTCATACCTACTAGAACTGTCATTGGGTGGTGAGTGTGTTGATTACAGAAAATTAAACAAAGCCACCAGAAAAGACTATTTTCCTCTACCTTTCATTGACCAAATGCTAGACCGTTTGGCTGGGCATGACTATTATTACTTTCTAGATGGGTACTCAGGTTACAATCAGATTGTGATAGCCCTTGAGGATCAAGAGAAAATAACTTCTACTTGTCCATACGGTATATTTACATACAAGAGGATGCCCTTTGGCTTGTATAATGCTCTCGCCACTTTTCAATGATGCATGATGTCAATTTTCAATGACATGGTGGAGAACATTATGTAAGTATTCATGGATGATTTTTAATTTTTGGTTCTACTTTTGATCAATGCTTGCATAACTTGTCTTTTATTTTGCAGAGATGTGAGGAGACTAACCTAATTTTTAATTGGGAAAAATGTCATTTCGTAGTTAAGAAAAGCATTGTACTATTGTACAAAATTTCAGCTCAAGGAATGGAAGTAGACCAAGCGAAAATTTTAGCCATTGAACAACTCCCACCTCCAACTAATATAAAGGGAGTTCATAGTTTTCTAGACCATACAGACTTCTACATAAGATTAATAAAAGATTTTTCAAAAATTTCTAAACCTTTGTGTAATCTTCTTGAGAAAGATAATCCTTTTAATTTTGATAAATTGTGCTTGCAGGCATTCAATACATTGAAGGAGAATTTGGTTTTGGCTCCAATTTTGGTGATGCCTCAATGGGATCGACCATTTGAGATAATGTGCAATGCTAGTGACAATGCAATGGGAGCTTTACTTGGACAGAAGCAAGGCAGAGTCATTAGAGCCATCTACTATACAAGTCGCACCCTGGACGAAGGACAACGAAATTACACTACAACTGAGAAGGAACAGATGGCTATGGTGTTTGGATTGGATAAATTTTGGTCATATGTCATTAGTTACAAAGTCATCATGCACACTAATTATGTAGCCCTCCAACACTCGTGAGCAAAGAAGGATGCAAAACCAAGGTTGATTTGGTTGATTCTGTTGCTAAAAGAATTTAATGTGGAGATCCAAGATAATAAGGGAATCAAGAATTTAGTAAGCGAACATTTATCTAGCCTAGAACAACACCTAGAAGTTGAAGAGTTTATACATGAAAAGTTCCCAAATGAGAACCTCTTTGTGTTGAGTGGAAAATATCCATGGTTTGCAGACTTTGTGAACTGCATTGCATGTGGAGCCTTGGCTCCTAACATTTCATGGTAGCAAAAGAAGAAATTCCTACACAATGTGGGAGAGCCTTTGCTATTCAAGATATGTGCTGATTATATTATCCGGAGATGTGTTTCAGAAGAAGAAATGCAAAATATTTTATAGAACTATCATTCGTCTCCGTATGGAGGCCATTACAATTTTGATAAGAAAAATGCAAAAATCTCTAGTAAGGTTTTTATTGGCCCACACTCTTCAACGACAACTACAATTTGTAAAAGCTTGTGATAGCTGCCAATGAATGGGCACAATTTCAAGAAGGCATGAATTGCCACTAACAAATGTCCTTGAAGTGAAAATTTTTTATGTCTAGGGAATTGACTTTATGGGACCATTTCCGATGTCTTTTGGTTACTCATACATTCTACTTGTAGTCGATTATGTTTCCAAATGGGTGAAAGCGATAGCCACAGCAACCAATGATGCAAAGGTGATGTTGAAGTTTTTGCAGAAGAACATCTTCACGAGGTTCAAGACATTGCAAGCCATCATCAGTGATAAGCGATCACAATTCTGCAATAAATTATTCAACAATCTCCTCTCCAAATATGGTGTGAGACATAAAGTGGCACTCACCTATATCCATAAGCTAATGGGCAAGTCGAGGTGTCTAACTAAGAGATTAAGCAAATTCTAGAGAAAACCATTAAAAACAATCGGAAAGACTGGTCTAAAAAGCTTGATGATGCACTATGAGCCTACAAAACAACTTTCAAGATGACAATTGGTATATCTCCATACAGATTGGATTTTGGGAAGGCATGTCATCTTCCAATTGAGCTAGAAAACAAAAAATTTTGGGCTATGAAAAAGTTGAATATGAATTCTAAAATCTTAGGGAAGCAAAGGCTACTCCAACTCAATGAATTGGAAGAATTCAAAAATGAAGCTTATGAGAATGCACAGATCTACAAAGATCGAACCAAGAAGTTGCATGACAAGATCATTTTGTGGAGCGAATTCTGACTAGGTTAACAAGTTGTACTTTTCAACACTTAGCTCAAATTATTCCCTAAAAAATTGAAGTCTAGGTGATCTGGATGATTCATCATAGACAAGGTATTTCCTCAAGGAATAGTAGACCTAAGAAATCAAGACAAGCGAACATTCCAAGTGAACTAGCAAAAGATCAAGCATTACTTTGAGCATGAGCAGGCAAGCCGAAGTGGAGATGTCACCCACTTCAAAGAAAAGCAATGAAGAAAAGTGCAGTCAGGTTGAGACTATAAACCAAATGCTTTTTGGGAGGTAACCCAAGTCTTTTAGGTGTTATTTTCATTAAATTTCCTTGAGTTATTGTAGATTAGTAATTTCCTTCGACAATTTGGTTTTAATTTCTTTTCTATAGTTACATTAAAATTTTGTTGTCAACTTAAATAGTTGCAATGTTTGGTGGGTTAAGGCATTTCTTTGGAACCCACATCGACTAAGAAGACAATATGTTTTCACCCAAGATAGCCAATCCATGAGAAGAGAGGAATGTGGATCACCAAACTCAACCAGTAGGTTGATGCCACAACACACAAAATTGATGTTACGACATCCCAAATCATCATAACAACCATATTGGAGGCAGCTTGGTTGATGCTATGACATCAAAACATCATGTTGTGGCTCCACTTCAAGTATTAGGAGCAGAAGGGAGGTAGCGAGTTTGATGTCGTGGCATAAAAACAAGATGTCACGGCACCACTTCGAACATAAAGAACATAATGCAAACAGCAAGTATGATGGTACGACATCAAAATAGGATGTCACAACACCACTTCGCACATGGAGAAAAGATGGGAGATAGCATGGTATGATGCCATAACATCAAAACATGATGTCGCGACACTCTCATTCAATCCCTCACACGTGTAAACTAGTTGAAACTTAAACCCCTTGATGTTGTGGCATTCAACCATTCCCTAATTCATGCTTCCATTTCTTCCCTTTCTCCTCCAAATCCTGGAGCCAAAAATGCACCCTCTATCAT
Source organism: Pouteria campechiana (assembly GCA_036873735.1). Lineage (NCBI taxonomy): Eukaryota > Viridiplantae > Streptophyta > Magnoliopsida > Ericales > Sapotaceae > Pouteria > Pouteria campechiana. The sequence goes on from JAYJMB010049032.1 coordinate 7,405, forward strand.
CCCTTTCAACTCCTTCAATTGATTTGTGATTCCATTTGTTCCCTTTCCCCTCAAAACCCTCAATCTGTCACCACTACAAACTACCTCAGATCTTCTCTCGGAGCTCAACTCACCACATCCTCTCCATAGCAGCGAAAATCTTCACATCCTCTCAATCTTGCAAGGTTGTGAAAGCTAAGGGCTTCACATAAGTACCCTGTCAACTACATATGACTCAGGAAGTTTGATTTCTTCCTCATTGGCTTGCAAAAAGAAAGGAAACTTTGGCTCTTTGGTCATTGGTTGAAAAGGGAAACTTGTACATTTAGGGTGTTTGATGACATGTTTGTGAGATGTATGGGCTCTTATGGTAGATGATTTTCATAGGTGTTGTGTAGAGTGTTTGTGCTAGAAGAAACTGAGAAGGGGTGCATTGTGAATTAGGGAAGAAAGTGTTGTTTGTTACCAAGCTTGTTGCCGCATCTAAAGTGTTTGAAAAAAGTTCTAAGCAAAAAGGGACCTTTCTTTGTTTGAATGTGGGGGACATTTCTACATTCCATTGCATTACTTATTTATGCAACCAAGGAATTAGAGGTAGAAATTTGTGAAAACCCATTGGAGTGGTACTTGTCTAAGTGCTTGCAGACATTCTCCATTGAAGTGAGTCTTATATTTAGTGGTTGCCATTGCATCAGAATGTTGTTGGTTAAAATTAGAGGTTTGGGGTTGTTGCTTGCTATTAGTGAATAATTTGTGCATTGAACTACATTCTTTCACTCTCATTACACCTCACCATGCCTCCAAAAGGAAAGAAAGCCATGTCTGTAGGTCCATCTAGAAGAAAGAGAAGTATCGAATCAAGGCCCCCAATCAAACCAACTTTTGTAAGTCCAAAAGTTGAGGACAGATAAACAAAATTCCATAGTATACAAGAAGTGTATCAAAGACAGGGATCTTGAAAATCCTATGAGAAGTGTGTTGTGATCAAACAGAGATAATGGGGTGACTTTATCAATCAACCAAGTGCCTCTCTTGTTCCTATTATGAGGCAATTTTATGCTAATGCCAAGGAACATCAAAATTAAAGGCATAAGATGGGGCAAATGGGTTCCATTTGATCAAACCACTATAAATCACAGATACCAATTGCCCGATACAGCATATGATGACTATTCAAGGCTCAAAGAACATAGTCCAAATTATGAAGAGATACTCAAGTTTCTTATAGAGTAGTGGTGGTTCTAATTATAATTCCTCATAAGTGTACGGACATATGACAGTCTAGTGTGCAATGCAAGGTCAATACTAAAGAGAATGACTAAACCAACTTAACTAGTTTTAGTTACTAAACTATCCTAGCTTTAAAAAGAATGTATTTATAACTAAATAAATAGGAGTAATGATTGGTAGAATTTTAAAAACTTAATGGAATGCAAGTAAATTAATGACTAATAATAATGCTGGGAAATTAACAAGATGCAAAGGTCTAGGGATCCGATTTGACCACTAAATGATACCCCTTTGCTAGTGGAATACTAGATTCAATGCTTCACTTGGGTTCGTTCTTTCAAATACATGATCATTATCGTTAGTTGTGCAAGTTCAAATCAAGTGTTTTCACTCATTCTAATTACCTATGGTGTGTAGCATAATTGAGGTGAAAATCCATTAAGCTCAAGAACATAATGAAGCAAAATGAGATGGTTTAGCATATGGTGTCTACCTTAACAATCTATCCTTTTCACTTAAGAGAGCTCATGGTTTAGCATATGGTGTCTACCTTAACCATGCTCAAATAATCAATCTAACTCATAATATTGGTGATCAAACAATGAAATAAATTAAATCATTACAAACAACATATTGAATGAAAGAAAATCATATAGCATTAAAACCTACAATCCACATAATAAAAAATATAAAAAATGTTACATCTTCACCTTAGAAAGAGAGATTTAGTTCATAATATAATTCAAAACAACTCCCTAGACAGGATCATCACAATGAAGAACATTCTCCCTTCTTCTTCTTGCGTACTTGCAATCTCCCTCTTTCTCCTTCAGAAAAAACAAGGCTCCACCCTTTAGAATCCTCTCTTAAAACCCTAGAACAAAAGTGGAAAAATTCTCCAAAAGCCCTCTCACTTTGCCTTAAAAACCAGCAAAAACAACCTAGCAGAAAACATTGCAAAATTTTCTGGACGGCGCTGGCGTCTCCCCAAAAGTTTGCTTTTTGGCACACCTTCTTCATCCTTGAGTTGCATTTCTTTTTATGCTTCCTTTGGAACTTGTCTTTTTTTAATCAAAGAACCTATAAAAAGGGTACAAAATTAAATGAAAAACTCATAAATTCTCAAGGATAAACAACATTAACAATCTGAGTAATATGCAATATAAGTAAATAAAATTCACTCATCAAATATCTCCAAACTAACTCATTTGCTCATCCTTGAGTAAATTGAAAAATTAAACTTCCAAAATGAACTCAAAATGCATTGATCAAGTTCATAGTTCAAAAACCTCAATACAATTTACATGGCTAAGAAGAAGATTTCAAGATATCATTCATGTCTGCAGCTTTAACTTAAGCCTCATCCTATCCACTTTAGATTCCAAGTGCATGTGCAATAATTATAGTCATTTCAATCTAATCACTTCATACTCATATTCATTTATGCAACAAAGCAATGCATGTTCAACGCAAATCCTATGAACTCACAAAGTAAACCAAAGAGACTACATTAGATGATCATTCGATATATATATTGTGGGCTCTATTAATATCACATTCCTCATTCGATCTTCTTTTCTTGAAGTTGATCCCCCCTAATTCTTGGGCTATATAACTATCTGTAAGGCCCTGGAAATTTTAAAAATGTAAATTTTTACCATTGTAAAGTTTCGGTAATTTTTCCAGTGCGGCATACTGTAAAATTGAATTTTTTAGGAATTTTATTATCAAAAAATTATAAAAATGGATGAAATATCCATATTAATGTGAGTATGATGAGTACATATGTTAATTAATAATTAATAGGTGAAGAAAAATTTAAAATTACATGTTGAAAGCCAAAAAACTAAGTTGCTAGTAATTTTTGGAAAATTTTAATTTAATCAAATTTAATTAAAAACTAAATAATGAAATTACGGAAATAATAGATGAAAAATTGATTTGGGCATATGATATATCAAATGGATGATTCACATGTGTAAATAATGATAATTTGATGGGATTTTGAAAATTTAAGAGAGTAATTGTGCATGGAACTGGGTGGAGCATAGACTACCAAAATAAAAAATAATATAAAAAGTGTGTTTTTGCAATGCCCATCCTAATTCCTCATTCTCATCTTCCTACCTATGCTATCCAACATAAAGCCTCTTTCCCCCATCATCCCAATTTTTCATTTTAGGCAATTTTGCTTCAAGTGATCCATAGCAAATGTTGATTCAAGTAATTAGTGGGCTATAAGATGTATTTTCTCTTGAAATCATGAAGTGGTAGTCACCCAAACATGGTGAAATATTTCTAATTAGTGGGACCCACCAAATTAACTTTAATATTAAGGTAAGTGCTTAATCTAATTTAAATGATGATAATATTTATGAAAGAATATTATACAAAAGTTGATTTATCTTCAAGGAATTTCAAACCCTAATTCAAGGGGGTTTATTAAAAATTTTAATAGGTAATTAAGGCTTTTTTAGAGGGTGGAAATTAGAGTATGAGGGTTGTGCAAATTGCTCAATTATTATGGTAAGCAGGCAGCTGTTTTAAGTTATTTTAAGTTCAATTTGATTTCTTTGAATGATTACGATTTGGACACTTATAATCTAACATTTTTGTATATAAGTTATATGATTTTAAAAATGAATTATCTTCCCCATGCAACCATAATTAATGTATTGTATTAGCATAAATTAAATTGCATTGAAAATAATGGAATTCACATGAACAGTGCACTGACAAAACGCCTTACCAAGTACCCCTCTTGAGGTTGATAAAAACCAAATTTAGGAATGTTATTTCGAAAACATAAAACTATAGGATTAAAATAGATATAACGGAATCTATCATACAAAATTTCATGAACAAATTCCACCATTTGACCCCTCTAAAAAATATGAACATTAAATACTCTGAAAATGAGATGCTGATAGCGTCTCACCCTTTTGAAAATTTACTTTATTTTTAATCTTCTCCTTTTGAATTAAATTAAGCTGAAGTTTTTTCTAAAATTATACTATATTATGTGAAATTGAAATAAAAATTTTGAGCTAAAAAAGAGATGTATAATTTTGTCCAACAGTTTTTCTTTAAAGTTTCATATTTTAATTTTAAATTGATGAATTTACATTATTTTGACCTGAAATTTGGAAAAACAAATTCAACATTATTTTGTAACTAAAGAACTATTTTCAAATCAATTGGATATTTATAAACTATTAAATAATAATTTTACTTTAGAAATTATGTACATGTATTCTACGCCCCAGGGAGTGTCGATAAATTTCAGTTTTGGCGCCTGATTGGTGCAAAGCCCAGTGTGAATCATACATGTATTTTATAATGGTCATGGGGCTAACCTGTGTCAATCATGTGGCGAGGAGTGGCCTAGTTAGCCAGTGGGCGATTGTTTTGGCAGCCGACGCGGTCGGGCGTTGCAATTGGCCTGGATGACCTAATTGATATGATTGGCCTAAGTAGCTTGTATAGGTGTATTTATGGAGAACTGGTACTCTTTTGAGGTGATCAGGGCAGAGTGCCACTAGATATAACGATATGGCTACGTGGGCCTGGCAAGCTTCAACCCAAAAGTGGCAGGATAGACCTAACACACTGAAGAGTGAAAGGGTAGTGTTTTGGTTTGTGTGCCTCTCGAGGAGGAGTGTGTGAATGATGGTGGAGCAATATACTAGTATAAGAGGAAATCGTGGATTGATAGATAAAAAAAAGGGCAGTATGACGTATCGGTATTTGAGCCAATATTGACCAATTAACTATGTATAAGATATCATTATGAGTATGTGTATGAAATAATTAATAAGATGTTAATATCAAAATCTTAATGAACCTGACCACTAAATGAATGTGACATCTTGCATATGGCATGACATGTTTTGCCTATTTGCATCATTGCTTACTACTTTATTTGCTGCCATTTGTTACATTATTTATAGTCATATTTTTCTGCTTACCTGCTTATTGAGTTTTGACTAGACTCACCCTTTTATTTAAATTTTTAGCGACAGGTCAGAGGACAGAGCCCAACAGGGTGTTGGGTCTTATGATTGGGCTAGGCCGTGATACCGGTAGAGGCTTTACTCCTTTTCATGACGTATGATGATGTATATTATTGGATGGATTTTGGATGTATATGAGATATATATCATTACTTAGTTTTACAACATATCATTTTATGCGGTGGGTGTATATGATTTGACAACTAGGGTACAGTGTACCCTGATCTTGGTCTGTGGGTGTTGTGGTGATGTATGTTTTGGAGGTGGTAGTTATATAATTTGTGCAGAAAATGGTAGGGCCTGGAGGTGGCCATATGATATTTTGCATATTTGAGGGTATTTATTATATAATTGTTGTAGTTTACCATGTTGTATATAGGATAACGATGGTAAATCATGGGAGACGCTACCAGAATTTCTTCTAAATTTACCATTAGAAATGCTTCAGGGAGGAGGGGTGTTACAAGTTGTATCAGAGTCTACTGCACCCAAGGTGGTATAAGTGTGAAGTATGACTATCAAATCATTAAGTAATGACATGCTTAGGTTGCATTAATATATTTTCGAAACATGGGGGAGCGTTAGTTTAACCTGTAAAGATAAACCTTTCATTTTGAGTCATTGAACTTGAGCAAGCATGATTATGCAAGTCTATTACTTAGAAATGTAATATTATGTAGATATATGACCTGAGAATGTGATATTGTCCAGTAATGGTACCTAAGAGGCAAGTGGACAAGGGCAAAGCGCCCATGGTGGAGGAGGAGCCACCAAGGCGAACCACTCGATTTCGATACACCAGTGTAGTGATTAGAGATGATTAGAGAGAGCAGAGTCAGTCGGCTAGAGACAATGGCTCGAGGCCAGCCTCTAATGAGGCGGAAGAAGAGGTTATTGTGGAACCTGAGGTGAGGCCGCAACCATTGACAGAACAAGAGCCGGTAGGGTTCAGTGGTACAGTACCAAGAGCCAGACCAGAGTTTGCTGTCGTGATGGCAATAGTAGCCAACCTCACCCAAACAGTGTAGGACTTCATACAGGCTCAGCAAAGATCAGCAGATGAGCCTACTCATATTGTCGGACCCACTGGGAGGCCGACCCGTGTGCTAGAGTCGATAGTGGAAGTGGGCTAGACTTTACAAATGTAACCAGGTTCGAGGCTAAACATAAAGGCCTTTCACAATATGAAGCCTCTAGTATCTAGAGGCTAGAGCGACTATAAGGTCGTGGATGACTGAATCTTTAGGATGGAGAAGGTGTTTACCTATATGCAGTGTCCAGAGGAGCACAAGGTGTTGTATGCCTTCTACCAGCTAGAGGGCAAGGCTGAAAGCTGGTGGAAGATGGAGAGGGTGACCTTGCCAGCTAGAGGAGCTAGTTTGATATGGGAAGAGTTTAGAGATAGGAACTTCTGCCATTATGTACCCGCCAGTGAGAGAGCAAAACAGATAATCAAGTTCATGACACTAGTGTACGGAGGAGACCTGTGGTAGAACATGATGAGCAGTTTTGCTCCTTGGTCCGATTCGTACCATGGGCCCAAGTAGACTCCATAGAGGCAGCCCAAAAATTTTAGGAGGGTCTACGATGGAGCATCAAGCAGAACGTGGCCCTCTTTATGTTGACTAGATATGATGATATCCTAGAACGGGCCAGAATAGCAGAGAGGGAAGAAAAAGAGTGCCAGAAATTCCAAGAGAGGCGACTAGTGATTCGAGGTAGAGAAACAAGCTTAGAACTGAGCAAAGCAGTGGAGTCACCTCTGAGAGCACATATCATCATTGTGGCTAGCTTGGACATATCTGGCTGCATTGTCCTGCTTTGAAGAGAGAGAGAGAAGAAGCCTACTAAGCAGACCCCTACTCAGTCTAGAGAGCCGAGCCAAACAGCCAACCAGCTATGGGGAGCAGAGCAGAAGAAACCGATTGTTTGCTATTAGTGTGGAGAGCCAAGCCACATTAGACTACATTGTTCCACTCTTTAGGGGAAGAGTGAGAGTGTTGCTTCTAGGGCACCTCCCCAGCCTAAGCGTGGTGGCCCATTGATGAGAGGCCAAGGTGTGAGATTTATGTACTGCCAGGGAGGCAGTTTGCAGAGTAAAGATCCCAAACTATGGTTGTTGTATAGGCTACCATAGTGCAAGAGGCACAAGCAATGGATCATGTGGTTATAGGTAATCTCCTTGTTTGCAACTATATGACATTTGTCTTATTTGATCTCGATGCTTCCCAGTCTTTTGTATCTATTGCATTTGTTCATAAAGTTGACTTGTCTACACATCCCATGCATCAATTGGTAGAGGTCTCCACACCACTAAAGGCAGTTAGTATTGCCTCAGAAAAGTGTTATGACATTCCCATAGTAATTGAAAGCAGATGTTTTTATGTGAATTTGGTGATATTAAACATGGAAGGATTAGATATTATATTGTTGATGGATTGGCTGGCTAAGCATGAAGCAAAGATGGATTGCAAGACCAAATAGGTGATCTTGAAGACTCCTGATGAGATAGATATCACTTTTCGGAGTTTATCTACAAAAGAAGCTCCCAAGTTCATTTTTGCTATGAGAGCTCTCATTTTAATGCAGAAGGGGCATAAAGCTTATTTGATTTTCTCCATAGATGTACACTATGAGCACATATTAGTAGAGGATATCTCAATTGTGAAAGACTTTCCAGATGTGTTTTTAAGAGAACTACCTGGATCCTCCTGAGGGGAAGTTGAGTTCTGTATTAACTTTCAGCCTAGGGTAGAGCCCATTTGCAAAGCACCATACAGAATGGCACCAGTGGAACTGACAAAATTGAAGTTGCAGTTGCAAGAGTTGATAGATAAAAGATTTATCCGCCCTAGTGTGTCACCTTGGGGTGCTCCCATCCTGTTTGTGAAGAAGATGGATGGTAGTCTGTGCCTATTCATTGACTACTAAGAGCTCAATAAGGTGATGATCAAGAATAAGTATCCATTGCCTCATATAGATAATTTGCTTGATCAATTGCAAGGGGCTACTATGTTCTCAAAGATTGATCGTTAGTCAGGCTATCATAAAATGAAGGTTAAGCCAACAGATGTGACAAAGACTGCATTCAGAATTTGGTATGGACACTATGAATTCTTAGTATTGCCATTCGGATTGACCAATGCTCCAGCAATCTTCATGGATTTCATGAACAGGGTGTTCAGGCCATATTTAGATCACTTTATGATCATATTTATTGATGACATCCTGATTATTCCAAAAGTAAAGAGGAGCATGAAACTCACATGAGATTGGTTTTGCGACGACCAAGAGAAGAAAAGTTGTATGCCAAGTTAAAGAAATGTGACTTCTAGATGAACAGTATAGAATTTTTGGGACATTATATCAGGAGCTGGTATTTCTGTAGATCCACATAAGATTGAAACTTTGGTCAATTGGCCCCGACCTACTACAGTAACAGAAGTTCACAGTATTTTGGGATTGATTGGTCATTACCGCTAATTTGTTGAGAGATTCTCTACTATAGCCATACCTCTTACACAGTTGACTCGTAAGGGAGTGCAGTTCAAATGGAATGATCAATATGAGGTGGCATTCCAAGAATTAAAGAGGAGGCTAGTATAAGCTCCAATTCTGTAAGTTCTTATGGGATGGGGTGGATTTGTAGTATATAGTGATGCATCTAAACATGGATTAGGGTGTGTATTGATGCAACATGGAAATGTTATTACTTATGCATCACGCCAACTGAAGCCTCACGAGCATAGCTAGCCCACCCATGATCTAGAGTTGGCAATTATCATATTTGCTTTAAAGATATGGAGACATTAACTCTATGGTGAAAAGTGTGACATATACACAGATCATAAAAGCTTGAAGTATATTTTCACTCAGAAAGAAATAAATATGAGACAAAAGCGATAGCTTGAGCTACTAGAAGATTATGATTTGAATATCCATTATCATCCAGGCAAGGCAAACGTTGTACTAGATGCACTAAGCAGGAAATCGGGTAGTAGCATGTCATGTTTGCTCACACAAAGAAATGAGCTGTTTGAAGAGGTGAGGCAAATGGAGTTGTATGTGGGAATGAGAAGGCTGGTGGAATAGTTATGTCAGTTATCTATTCAGCCCACTTTGCTAGATGAGATTTGAATTGCCTAGATAGAGACTACAGATGAGGAATTTTAGAAACTAAGAGAGAGAGCTTAGAGTGGTGGACTACCTGATTATATTATTAGTGTTGATGGCATCCTGAGATACCAGAATCGGCTTGCATTGCCTAGAGGTTCTGCCATAATACAAAAAGTGCTAGAGGAGGCACACTATTCACCTTATACCATCCACCTAGGCAGTACCAAAATGTATTGTGACTTGAGGTCATAATATTGGTGGCATGGCATGAAAAATGATGTGGATCAATATATGGCAATGTGTCTAGTATGTCAAAGGGTGAGGGCAGAACATCAAAGGCCTAGTGGGTTGTTATAGACAATTGAGATCCCAAAGTGGAAATGGACAGATATGACTATGAATTTTATTATGGGTCTTCCCAAGACTACAACTGGTTATGATAGTATCTAGGTTGTAATAGACACGATGACTAAAGTAGCCCACTTTATTCCCGTTCACACTACTTACACTACTGAGAAATATGCATGGATTTATTAGAAGGAGACAATGAGACTACATGGTGTGCCTAAGGTCATTATTTCTGATCGCGGATCAATTTTTACATCTAAGTTTTGGATAGCTCTGCATAAGTCTATGGGCACACATCCAGATTTCAGTAATACATATCACCCCCAAACTGATGGGCAGACTGAGAGGGTGAACCAGCAAATAGAGGACATGTTGAGAGCTTGTGTCCTCAAATGGGGTAAATCCTAAAGCCAATATCTTACTTTGGTGGAGTTTGCCTACAATAATAGCTATCACTCCAGCATTGGCATGGCTCCGTTTGAGGCATTAAATAGGTATAAGTGTCAAACACCCCTATACAGGTCAAAAGTGGGGGAGATTGCTATTGTAGGGCCACAGATGATTGCAAATACAGTTGAAAAAGTAGCCCAAATCAAGGAGAGGATCCGAGTTGCCCAGTCTAGCTAGAAGAGTTATGCAGATACACGTTGGCAAGATCTAGAGTTTCAAGTGGGAGATTAGGTCTTTCTTAAAGTGTCACCTATGAGAAGTGTGGTGCAATTTTTTACCAATGGCAAGCTAAGCCCTAGATATGTCGAGCCATATGAGATACTTGAATGGATTGGTAAGGTGGCTTATCACATTGCATTACCACCTTCATTAAGTGGAATCCACATGTGTCATCACTGCCTTCTCATGTTTTGGCACTAGATGATGTATATTTGAGGGAAAATCTGCAATATATTGAGTAGCCAGTCTGTATTCTAGACAGGAGAGAGAAGCAGTTAAGAAACAAAACCATTTCCCTAGTTAAAGTACAATGGAATCCTACATGGGAGCTTGAGGATATAATGCAGTCTAAGTATCCTCATTTAATCATCTAAGTTTTGAGGATAAAATTTTTGTAAGGAGGCGGAATGTAAGGCCCTAAAAATTTTAAAAACGTAAAATTTCACTATTATAAAGTTTTGGAATGTCAGATGAACAGTGCACTGACAAAATGCTTTACCAAGTACCCCTCTTGAGGTTGATTAAACCCAATTTAGTGATGTTATTTTGAAAAAAAAAATATGTGGTTAAAATAGATATAAATGAATGGAATAATATTAAATTTCATGAACAAATTCCACTGTTTGACCCCTCAAAAAAATATGAATATTAAAAGCCTTAAAAATGAGATACCGATAGCCTCCCACCCTTTTGAAACTTTGCTTTATTTTTAATATTTTCATTTTAAATTAATTTAACCTAAAATCCTTACCATAATTCTATTATATTATGTGGAATTGATCTAAAAATTTTGAGAGGAAAAAGAGATTTATAGTTTTGTCTAACATTTTTCTTTAGATTTTTATATTTTAATTTTAAATTGATCAATTTACATTATTTTGACCTAAAATTTGGATTCAACATTTTTCATATTATGAATCTACAAAAATATTTTCATGTCAATTCGATATTTATAAACTAGTAAATAAGAATTTTATTATAAAAATTACGTACATGTATTCTACCCCCTTGGGAGTGTCGATACATTTTGCCTGATTGGCGCAAAGCCTAGTATGGCTCGTATATCTGTTTTATAAAGGTCGTGGAGCCAACCTATGTCTCTATGTGGAGAGGAGTGGCCTGGTTGGCTAGTGGGCGGTTATGTGGGCAGTCGGCACAGCTAGGCGTTGCTATTGGCCTGGATGGCCTGATTGCTATGTTTGGCCTGAGTAGCTTGTGTAGGCGTGTTTATGGAGAACTGGTACTCTTGTGAGGTGATGAGGGTGGGGTGCCACTAGATATAACAATATGGCTATGTGGGCCTAGCAGGCTTCTAGCCAGGAGTGGCAAGATGGACCTGACGCGCTGAAGAGTGAAAGGGTAGTATTCTGGTTTGTGTGCTTCTCGGGGATGAGTGTGTGGATGATGGTGGGCAGTATACTGGTATAAGAGGAAATCGTGGATTGACAGATAAAAAAAAGGCAGTATGATGTATCGGTATTCAAGCCAGTATTGACCAATGATGTATCAGTATTCAAGCTGGTATTGACCAATTTACTATATATATGATATCATTATGAGTATGTGTATGAAGTAATTAATGAGATGTTAACATTAAAATCTTAATGAACTTGGCCACTAACTGACTATGACATCTTACATATGGCATGACATGTTTTGCCTGTTTGCATTACTGTTTACTACTCTATTTGCCGCTATTTATTATATTATTTATAGTCATATTTTTTTGCTTACCTGTTTCCTAAGTTTTGCCTAGACTCACCTTTTATTTAAATTTTTAGTTGACAGGTCAGAGGACAGAGCCCAACAGGGTGTTGGGTCTTATGATGGGGCTAGGCCGTGACACTAGTAAAGGCTTTACTTCTTTTCATGATGTATGATGATGTATATTATTGGATGAATTTTGAATATATATTAGACATGTATCATTACTTAGTTTTACAGCTTGTGATTTTATGGCATCAGTGTATATGATTTGACAACTAGGGTACAGTGTACTTCAATCTTGGTCTATGGGTGTTGTGGTGATGTGTGTTTTGGGGGCAGTAGTTATATAATTTGTGTCGAAAATGGTAGAGCCTAGAGGTGGCCATATTATATTTGTATATTTTAGGATATTTATTATATAATTATTATGGTTTAGCATGTTGTATATAGGATAATGGTGGTAAATCAGGGAAGAGTCTTTCGGAATTTCCTCTGAATTTACCACTAGTAATGCTCCAGGGAGGAGGGGCATTACATTATCACACCCCAACCTTGTTTTCTTTTCCATTAATAGAGATGTGATGCCCCCAAACTTGTTTTTAATCATGTTCTTCATTTATCTCATCTAATGCTTATCTCAAAAATAGTTACACTAAATTCTAGAATTCAAATTGAACAATGCATACTTAGTCTCCTAAACTGATTCTACGTATTCAAAGACTTTAAAAGAAATTGAACAATGCATACTTAGTTTTCTACACTAATGCTAAGTATTCAGAGACTTCAAAAGAAATGACTATGTTGATGTGCATATAGCAATTTAGACAAGAAATCAAGTCAAGTATTGCAGAGAGTGATTACTATCATTTTCAACTTAGCCATTGTCAAATGTCTTGTATATGTCATTGGTTTTGTATGATGACCTTGATTAATGCTTAAAACACATTTTTATATATGATTTTTAAATACTAAACATAACCATAATCACATAAACACTAAACATAGAAATTTAACATAACAGACAAAACTAGACAAACAACGCACAAAACAAACCTAATATTACAAAGAAAACACCCCCAAACTTGAAAAGAAAATTGTCCTCAATGTATAATGAAAGAAAGGAAACAAAGGACTTCCTTAAGAGAGTTGTGTTTACTCAAAGTCTGATTCTTTTATAGGTGGAGAGATTTGAGGATAAGTTGGTGGAGTAGGAAAAACTAAGGAGCTTGATCCTTTCAATAAACTGCAGTTCTTAAACATGACATTCAATGTGTTGGTGTAGTCCACAAAGAATTGGTATTGTTACCACCACTCCCTTAGCCTTTCCTTGTCCCGATGCTTAGTGTAATCCCTTAGTTCTCTGATCTGTTCATGTAAATCACATAATGTCGGCTTGGTAATGGGAGGTTGCATGGAAGGTTGCTGTTAAGAAGAGCTCGGTGCAGCAGCCGATGTACCAACTCCATCACTTGCACTGGTAGACTTTTCAAATGTGGAGAGAATGGTGTGAGTTATTGGTTGTAAGGGTTGTTGAACCTCCTCCACTGCACCGGTAGGAACACCCACTTGTAGACACAACTTATAAATGAGGAAAGGATGTCCCAATCCAGATGTTGGTTGGCCTATGATGAAAGATATTATGGATTGCTCAATGATGCACCCCACATCAATGGATAACCCCATTTGTATAACGTAATTTAGTACAACTCTCTCTTTATTGACATGTGATACATGACTTGTTGGCAATAACTTGGTTGTAATAAAGTAGTGGCATGCTTGACTTTTGGCTTTTAACTATCCCTGTTGGAAGTTAACCACCTTGTCCCCCCTCATTGTCCATTTGCTACCAAGCTGAGCAAGAAAATTTAAGATTTCATCATAGTGAGGTCCTTGTTTAAACTATGCTAAGTAATCATCTTCTTTAATGTCTGGGAGGGCATAAACTTGGTTTATAGCATGTCTGTCAAAAGGCACACTCTTCCCCTTATAAGAGCGCTCAGTTCCCTTGGGTTTGCTTAATATTGCACTCTAGCATTTGCATAAAGCTCTTGGATTACAAGAACTACAATAGCACATATTATAGCAGTAAATGTCACCCATTCTAGGGCAGTAATGATATAATCAATGGATTGATATGCCTTAACAAAGCCCCTTTTTGGAATACATGTCCTATTCACAAGGGAGTTTCTATAAAGCTCAACTGCATCTTCATTGAAGAAACTCAGTTGGAAATGTGCATTCAATGATGTTGTTCTTCTTCTCTTAGCAGAAACTGACTTCTTAGGGGGCATGATGAAAGTGTACAATGCACCCACAAATTTCACAAAAAGGCCAAGTTCCAATAGAGATTTTCCACCCAATCAATGCAATGTCGCTTCACTTGGAAGAAGAGAAGAGCTAATATAATTTCTCCTCGCTATGTCAATACAATATCTTGCTTAAGCCCCTTCACAAACACCTTGCAGCAAGCAATTTACACTTCATAAACTTCTAAGAGCTTTCTTCCCCAAATTGTTAAAGCCTCTTTACACAAACCAGTGGAAGCCAATCACAAATGTACAAACCACCAAAAAAATTGTGTAAACCCTAATGGAGAAACTTCTTCTTTCAACATTTTTTACACAAACATTTCAACAAGCATTTAGCATGCACCATCCATTTCCTCCATGCTATCCCAAAATGCTCCCCAAAATCACATTCCACCACTCCAAAATAGCAAGGAACTAGAGCAAAAGTGATAATCTGTAGTAATAATCAATCACTCATTGGATTCCCAAAGTTCTTCTTTGTTGCCTACATTGAAGAGATTGGAGTGGCCAAGCAAGAAGAAGAATGCTTGCAAGAAGAGGAGGATGAGTTTAATGTGTGTGATGAGAGAGGAAAATCATTCGGAAGAAGAGGGATTTCAGGGAGGTTGAAAGAGAATGATTAGAAGAATAAGGTTTTTGGAGAGAATGTTAGGGTTTTGGAGAGTGGAGAGAATGTTAGAGTTTTGGAGAGTGGAGAGAATGTTTGAAGTGAAGGGAAGGATGAAACATGGGTGGAAGGAGGCTTTGTACCCATGGATGCGTGGTGGTCACGACCTTAAAAACTCCTGCCCATTTTTCCTTCTTGCAAAGCTACCTTGGGGCTATAGCACCCAATTCGAGGCCGCAACTTGAAAAATCATAGCCAAGTAAATTGTTGCCTTGTGGCCTAAAAAATTGTTGCCCCCTTTAAGTGCCAAATAACGTCTTGGGGCCACAACACCAATTTTTGCTGCCTTGAAACTTGCATTTGCCCTTGTAACTTCATCCCCTATTTGATCTCTTTGCTTGAAATCCTTATTTATCATGCCTCTCAATACTTCATTCATGCATTTAACCTATTAGACATGAAACAACAATGTATTAAGTATAGCAAATAGGAAAAATATCAATGTCATCTAACAACTTAAAAATTAAATTAAGTCTATTTAAAATAATGTAATTAGCCTACTTTATTAATGCAAGAACATCACTACATCTAGAAAATTGAAATGACTGAATAATAAAATAGCTTAGGTTGCCTCCCAACAAGCACTTTGATGAACTCCTTTTTCCTACAAATTTCAATTTCCCACACTTCATTCAGCTACATTGGCACATAGTCTCTATTGTATCTCTTAACTCAATGACCATTCACTTTGAAGGTGCTCCCATCTTTTGGATTATTCAGTTTAATCGATCCATGAGGAAACACTTTTGTGACAAGGAATGGACCTACGCAACACCATTGCAGTTTTCCTAGAAACAAACGCTAACATGAGTCATAAAGCAGAACATCCATTCCATGTTTAATGTGCCATTTACAAATAACTTCATCATAATATTTCTTTGTTTACTCCTTGTAAATCATGGCATTCTCATGTGCTTCATTCTTCATCTCCTCAAGTTTGTGAAGCTAAAGTTTCCTTTGCTCTCCTACCTTTTTCATATCATAATTCAGATGTTTTATAGCCTAGTATGCCTTGTGCTCCAACTCGAATGACAAATGAAAGGCTTTTCCAAAAAAAATTACGTATGGAAATATTCCAATTGGTGTCTTGAAAACTGTCCTATATACCCATAAGGCATCGTTCAGCTTCATTGCCTAGTCTTTCCTTGAAATGTTCATAGTCCTTTCAAGAAATGTTTTTAATTGTCGCTTGCTGATTTCTACTTACCTTGACATTTGTGGGTGGTAAGGTGTTACAACCCTGTGAGTGATGTTGTACTTTTTCAACAAAACCGCAAAAACCTTATTATAGAAATGAGTTCGCTTATTACTAATGATTGCTCTAGGAGTGCCAAACCTGGAAAAAATCCTATCTTTCTATAATCTCAGCATAACATTAGCATCATTAGTCTTTGTGGTCATAGCTTCAATCCACTTGGACACATAATCCACAACAAGCAAAATATACACATTCCCATTGGATGGTGGGAATGGACCCATAAAATCAATACTCCAAACATCAAAAAGTTCAATGACAAGGTTACCTATTAGCAGCGACTCATCCCTCCTTCCAATGTTCCCTCCTTCTAATGTTCCCTCTTCTCTAGCATCAGCCACACATTGCATAAAAGGCATGAGCATCCGTAAAAATAGTTGGCTAATAAAATTCAGATTGAAAGACTTTGAGAGCAATTTTCTTCCCTCCAAATTGCCCTCCACAACTAAATGTATGGCAATGTCTTAGAATACTCTTCTGCTCATCTTCTAGAAGACTACGCCTAATGATTTGGTCTGGGCTTATTTTGAATAAGACTAGGTCATCCTAGAAATAATGCTTCACCATTGGCAGCAACTTTGTCCTTCCCTATGAATTCAATAGAGGGTTAAAAATTCCTTTAACTAGGTAATCTACAATATCAACATACTAAGGTTCACTCGCCTTCACAGAATACAATTCTCATTAGGAAAGATCTCACTAATAGGAATGTTTTTCTTTCCTCTTTCTTGCTTGAAATCAGTTCCTTCCACCAATCTAGATAGATGATCTGCTACAACATTCTCACAACCCTTCTTATCCTTGATGTCAGGTCAAACTCTTGCAACAATAAGATTCACCTGATCAACCTGGGCTTGGCATCCCTTTTTGTTAGCAAATATCTTAATGCAACATGATCTGAATAAATAATTACATTCAAACTAATTAAGTTAGAATAAAATTTTTCTAAAGCAAACATAATTGCAAGAAATTCTTTTTCAATGGTAGAGTAGTTCAATTGTGCTTCATTTAGAGTCCTACTTGCATAATGAATTACATGAGGTAATTTGTCTACTCTCAGTCCTAGGATAGCTCTAAAAGTAAGTTTAATGCATCATAAATGAGTTAAAATGGAATGGACCAGTTAGGAACTACTAAAATCAGAGCAGATGTCAATTTTTCTTTCAGGGTGTTAAAGGCAACAAGGCTTTCCTCATCAAAATGGAAAGTTACATCCTTCGGTAGCAAGTTACAAAGCTGTCTAGAAAAATTTGAGAAATCCTTAATAAGTAGTCGATAAAACCCTACAAGACCAAGGAAACTTCTAACTCCCTTGATTGAAATTGGTGGAGGTAACTTTGCAATCAATTCAATTTTTGTCTTGTCTACTTCAATGCCTTTACATGAAATAATATGTCGAAGCACAATTCCTTGCTGCACTAAGAAGTGACACTTCTCCCAACTTAGTATCAAATTCCTTTCCATACATCTTCTAAGCACCAATCTTAAGTTATGAAGGTAGTCATCAAATGAGTCTCCAAAAATAGAAAAATCATCCATGAATACCTCAATAAACTTTTCAATCATGTTAGAAAAGATGGACATTATACAACTTTGAAAATTTTCAGGGGCATTGCATAAACCAAAAGGCATCCTTTGATATACAAATGTTCTAAATGGGCAAATAAAAGTGGTCTTCTCCTGATCTTCTAGGGCAATTGGAACTTGATTATAACCTAAAAAACTATCTAGAAAATATTAGTAAGCATGGTTTGCCAATCTTTCAAGCATTTGGTCAATAAAAGGAAGGGGAAAGTGATCTTTTCTTTTGGCGGCATTGAGTTTTTTATAATCAATGCACATTTGCAGCCTATAGTCATTCGCATTGGCACCAATTCATCATTGTCATTTTTAACAACAAAAATTCCAAACTTCATTAGCACCACATGCACTGGACTTACCCGTTTACTGTGAGAGATTATATAGATAATACCTACATCCAACAATTTGATCACCTCTGCTCTCACAGTTTCCTTCATATGTGGGTTAAGTCTCCTTCAAGCTTCTCTAGAAGTCTTTGCATCATCTTCCAGCAAACTTTTATGTGTGCACACAGTGGGACTAATTCCCTTGATGTCTACTAAGGTCCACCTTATAGCCCCTTTGTACTCTCTTAACACATTCATCATCTTGTGTTATTCATCAACAACAAGTTAGAGAAATTATCAATGAAAGAGTATTGTTTTCATCAAGAAAAACATGCTTTAAGTTCTGAGGCAATTGCTTCAATTCTAGTTGGGGTGATGTAGCAATCGATTGTTCCACTTCTGGGTTCATATGTGACAATCCTTCATTGGAAACTTCCCATTCTCTAACTTGCTCTACTCTATCAAGTTATGCTTTCGAATTCATCATTTCTTCATCTTCCTCCAATCCATCTATAGTGATCACCAATTCTAGTTTATTTGGATCTGAAGGTAGCAATAAAGAATTATAAATAAAAAATTTGATAGTTTCATCTAAGACGGTCATTCTCAACTTCCCATTCTACACATCTATGATTGTCTTGGTGGTTGTCATAAAAGGGTATCGTAGACAAATAGGAACTTCTTTCTTTGAAATCATTTACCTCTTCATGTCAAGAACAACAAATTTGTAGGAAGAATGAACTTATCAATCTACAAAAGAATATCCTCTACAATGCCTCTAGGATATTTAATTGATATGTCTGCAAGTTTTAGAGACATTATAGTGGGTTTCAATTCTCCTAATCCAAGTTATATATAAACAGAATAGGGCATCAAATTAATGCTTGTACCTAAGTTTTGCATTGCCTTTACCTAACAATTAAATAAAACAATCATGAAAATAAGCATAGAGGAACATTCGATACTCAAAGTATAAATTGAACAATGAAAACTATTTAGATATCACAATTTATTGATTCTGAGATTTTAGTTTCCTTTAACCAAGTATAAAAATCTAGCCATGCAGGGCCATGAAAACTCAAAGAAAGAAAATAAAGAAGATAAGAGAGAGAAAAGTATTCCCATGCCAAAATGTTCAAAAGTCCCTTGTTTTTATGTTAAAACTCCTTAAATAACCATAATTAGGGTTATTTTTTACTTTGAATAGATTCTCCAAGTGTTTTTGCACATAAAATATGCATAATACCCAAAATATCAGGTTTTTGCACTTATGAATCACACTAGAGCCATGGCACCAAAATTTGTTGTCCACTCATGCTAGGATAGTGTCCACTATTTTGGCCATATCTTTCTCATAATATATTGAAGTCACACTATTCATGATAATTTATAAAGATAATTTCAAGGGATACAACTATCATGTTGAGCACATTTTCTAAATTAACCTCCATCTATGACAAAATTGGCTACATGTGATGCCTTTATAATATCCATTAAGTCTAAAGTCTAAGATAGTTGCCATGTTTTGGCCATAATTTCCATGTTTGATCTTCAAATCATATGATTCTTGATTTTTTTGATAGGTAACGTCATTACTAAAACTTCTATTTTATCACTTTTGCTGAATCAGTCTCCATATGTACTAAAAATGGCCTTAAAGTGATACTAAAGTTGTCCAAAATTATCCATTTGGCTTTTTTTGGCACTTAACATTCCATTTGTCTCCTAAATCAAAATATAAGAATAATGAGTATATTTAGGAACCAAATAAGTGTAAAATAATAAATATTAGGGGAATAAAATATGACATTTTACATTCTCATCACAAGGTTTCAACCATAACCGATACCATAGCCACCTGCCAAATCGCAACCAATTGCTGCAGCTACCTGTGGACCGCTTGTTTTTTCAATGGTCAAAAAATTTGAACATTCCTTCACATTTAATGAGTTTCAATTACACTCTAATGGTACCATTGTAAATGCATCTATAAAAAGGAGTTATTTAGGGACATTCTAAAGTTGTTACAAGCATTAAGAGAGCATTAATCTTCACCTACTCAAAACAACAAGTAGTTAAAACCTTCAAGTTAATCTTTAAGTGCTTCAATGGAAGGCTCACAACCACTTTCTAGGAAGCAGTTTCACTGCATTACAAGCAAGCTTCAATCTTTTGCAAGTCTTCCCTAGTCCTTAAGTTGTAACACTATTCAAAAGTGTAACATTCCACTTTCTTGCTTACAATGTTTTTTTGGCTTGAGTTGGTATTAGAGGCCAAACTCAAGAAGAACAAGTTTGATTGTTGGAGTGTGTTTTAAAATCAATTTTTTAAGTTGTACTCATGCTCCCTTGAGTTGGAATCAAGAAGAGTGCATAGACACCAATTGTTTGTTAGTCCTGAAGCTTAGGCAAATACCCAAGAGGGGAGAGGTAAATTGGAAACTTAAAATTTTGCTAAACCCCTTTAGAATTAAATGTCTCTCAAGCAATCAATCCAAATACTCAATAAATGCACAAATAAATAAGACAAAGGAATTTTTATAGTGGTTTTGAGTTAACACTCTACTCCACTCTTCTAAAAACACTCTTCTCTTAGTGTCTTGGGTTCTACTATCCAATAGCAGAAATATAGTTAGTGCAACCTGCACTCTTCTAGATTCCAACTCTAAGGGGTGTAACTGTAGTTCTCTTAGCACTCGTCTAGATTCTAGCTCCAGGGGGCATAAACACAGTGCTCCTAGCACTAATCTAGATTCTAGCTCTATGAGGCATAAATAAATAGCTCTTGTCTGCACTTAGACAATCATGACTCTTCTTGAGTCTAGCCTCAACTACTGGCTCAAGAAAATTATAATGAATAAATATCAAAAGTTAAAGCACTTATATCGACATATCACAATAAGCACAGGGGAGAAATTTTGAAGATGTTGAGAAAGTTTGAATACAAGACTCACAACTCTTAAAAGATGTAAAAGGTTTTGGCTTAGTTTAGTAATTGCACTTAAGAAGGGATTGAATATTTCTCTTTGATTGTTCTACTTGTCTTCATGATCCATCGATGTTGCATTTATAATTGCTTGCTTTGAATTCTAGTTGTTGGTGGTTGGTAAACTCCATTAATGATAGAAGACCATTTTGATTAATCACATTTGAATTCTCAGTCTTCTGATTAATTCTCATATGCTAGAGTACCTGTGGCACCGACCTTGGAGAAGTTGATTTCCTAATTTTTAATAAGTATTGGTCAAAGAGATTCTGCAATGGTTGATTCTTTAATCAATTTGGAAAGACCCTCATTAATACTGGACAATCTCTAACGATTCAATTTGTCAGTTTTTTATCTTTACTTATGTCAGATAAAGTATCTATCCAGTTGTCCATTAGACAAAGTCTCTTTATTTTGTAGTTTGTCCTTGGCAAGTAGCAGACGAATCTAGTTATTATGGATGGGTTGTCTTTCCAGCAGTTTGTCTGTTGGTTTATCCAATGCAAGTAATAGACAAATTATAGAGGAGAAAATGCATCTTCTTTGTAGTAGTTTGTCTATTGGTTTGTCTGTTGCAAGTAATAGATGGATTATAGAGGCGTAGAAAAATTATCTTTCCAACAATTCATTTGTTGGTTTGCCTATTGCAAGTAATAAATGAATTGTAGAAGCACGGACGAATCTAGTTGCTCTACATTTGTCTGTTTTGACAGATGATCATTAGCCTAGTAAGTTATTCGTCCATGGCTTACTTATGAAAGATGAAGTCTATTGTATGCACGTTGCTTTGCATTCATCAAAGATAAACTTCACTTTGATAGACGGATAGTGACTCGGTTGATTCCTTTTCATTTGAACTTTGACCATAGCGGTACTTTGTCTTTGGGTTTTGCACTCGCCCAAGCTACATGCCAGTTGCTTGGTAATAACCATTAGTACATAATCTTTAATCAAGTTTTGTTTGTCATCAAATCCATGCATTTTTACTAACATTCTCACCATTTTTTATCATGATAAAACTTGATTAAAAATTATCTCATAAAAGATAATCTCCTCTTAAATGTATGCAATTAGATAAAAATATTTTATAGGTTTTAATCATTCCATGAGTTGCCATTATCCATGATCTCCCTTGACTAGTTTATATATGTATTCTACCCCTAATTAGTTCAAGATTATGCATTTTAATTTTCTGTGTTCTCCTTAAGATAAATTTGCAGATTCTTTCTCCCCCTTTTT
>JAYJMB010049043.1:5063-29823 GCA_036873735.1 Pouteria campechiana
TAAATATTTTATGGCATTGGGATCCAATAGATGCGTGATTTGATTTTGAAATACGTGGCTCCACGTTGAATGATTGGATCCGGCAAAATACGGGGATCTTTTATAGGCATTGATATCGATGTTCATGGACCATCTAAATTTATCTCTGCTCTCCAGAATCACGTGCAATCATCCGCTACTATGCGGAGAAATATGCATCGCAGGGAACTGATCTCCTTGGGAAGAGTCTAGAGGAAAAGGCTCTTGTAGAGCAGTGGCTGGAAGTGGAAGCACAGAACTACCACCCACATGTTTACACTCTGGTGCTCCAGCTATTGTTTCACCCAAAATTGGGTCTTGCTGTGGATGAGAAGGCTGTTCAAGAGGGGGAAGCGCAGCTGGGAAAGGTCTTGGATATCTATGAGGATAGGCTGTCAAAGAGCAAGTACTTGGCTGGGGATTTCTATAGCCTAGCTGATCTTTCCCACCTCCCTCTCACTCACTATGTCGTGAATGATCTTGGGAAGGCTTACTTTATAAAGGAGAGGAAGCACGTGAATGCATGGTGGGAAGATATCTCCAACAGGCCAGCATGGAAGAAAGTCCTTGCACTGTAGGCTGTTTCATTTTCCCGTGTTTGTGTTGAGAATCACTTCTTTCTGTGCTGTTAGCCGTTGTAGTCCTAGCAGAGACACTATCAAATAGATATTGTTATGGAATCTTCTTTAGAAGTAATAATTGCATGAAATGCCGCATTTATCTGATATGCATCATGTCTTATCTTGTGATCTGCTAGTATTTTGCAATCAAATTGGAAGGGTGATTTCAAATGTGCCATTACATAATTCACGAAGACTTGTATTTCCCATGAAATGTCCAAATGACTTAATGGGACTCTTATCTATAAAGTGGTAAAACTTTTATTTATTTATTTTGATGTATTGAAAAATATCCAACACAATGACCACATTCAACTTAAAAAGGCCAAAAGGCCCAAAACGATAGTAAAACAAATTGATGGCTTGTTTTCTCCTTAATATGGGAATTTCCACCTTTTGCATCAGCACCTAGCAAACCAATCAGCTGTACTAGGAATACATGGGCACCAGATGCATCACCCTAAAACATAGGTATCTACAATACGCATGAGCATAGTGCCTCTAAAATGATCTGGGACGTAAATTGCAATATAATTTCATGAGATAGTTAAACTTTGAGAAAGCTCAACACTAGATTGGTCATTTATGTGGAGCAGTTGCCCCCAACAAGAAATTAAGTTTGTAACCGGAATGTAAATTACTTGTCCAAATTCCACATTGAGAAATTCATGAAACTGCAAGAGGAACCCATCAAAAAGCATAGGAAACAAGATCCTATTTCAAGGACTTGTTTGATTCGACTGAATTTTATTGGGTGATTGTTTATATAGGTAGCTAAAGCTGACAAACAAACGAAATCAAATGAGCAGAGATTGTTGACATACCTGAATTAAATGGCTCAAGACTATTAAGCGCGTCTGATAGGCGGAGGCTGAACTGCCAAAATAGTGAAAGAAAGATCGAAATGCCAAATATATAAGTGTTTTTTAAAATATCCCAACTAAAATATTTAGATATAAATTATAATAAATAATCATATCTAATATCGATTTGACAAATAAATATCAAAAGTTGAAATAATAAAATTTTAAATTTAAAAATGTTTTGCCAGAAGGAATGAATATTTTGAGAATTATCTAATAATTAAAATAATGGTATTTTGAGAAAATAAATTTTTAAGGAGAAAAAAAAGGGATCCAACAGATACCTACCGCTGGTCTGCCAAAATGGACTTATAAACCCTTTGTATAAACTTCATCAAATGTAACTTACCTCTTGGCATGGCTTATTTTAAATAAATAACTCCTAAGCCCCCCAAGAATAAAGTAAATTAGTTCGGCCTTAAGTCCTGTTGGTCATTGTAAGATACAGATCTTGTACGAGAATTCGTCCACACATTAAAATTTCGTAGTAATACTTCTTATGGGCATTTGCAGGGTCTCGTCATGGAATGGAGGGCGGAAAGGAAACGCCAAAACGGATGAGTCAGGAAAGGATAAGACGGCAGGCTACCCTCGCCTGGTTCACGCTCTGCCGTCTCCTGCACTTATCGGCACGCTCCCACGTGATCCTTGCTTCCCATCATTCCACGTTACGTGCACGCGAATTATCCGAGCATAGAATATTTTTATCTGTATATCCGTACCGTCCATTAGCATTTTTACTGGTCTAAACAGTAGTAGGTAGCATGAATTGATAAAATAATCGATGTAATTACTCCTTTTTTGGTAAATCATAAGAAAACAGAGAAATTAATTCAATCATATTGGACGTATTGAGCATATGATCATGATTTTTTAATAAATCATTTTATATGTATTTTAAATAATATTGATGGATTAGATTTTAAATACGCGATTTATGGGACCCAAAAAAACTGCGCGCGGTAGGTGCCGCTGGGAACCTCTGCATTTTGCCTTAAATGCAATTGGATCTTTAAGGGTCCCTTTCCACGGGAGCTCAAACGGAGGGCAGAGAGCAGAGCAAGTGAAGATGGTGGTGAAGGTGTATGGGCCCTATGCATCAGGAAGGAGAGTTTTGGCAGCTCTGATTGAGAAAGGGGTTGAATTCGAGATCGTCCCTATTGATTTGATCAAGGGAGAGCACAAAAGCCCAGACTTTCTCAAGCTCCAGGTTTCTTAATTCACCCCTTTTTCTCTTTGTTACATCTCTCTTTGCTACTTCATCTTACATGTGTTCAATGTTAATTCTATAGTTGAGAAGATCAGAGTCTTTTCTTTTCTCCTTTCCTTTTTTTTTTTGTTTTTTGGTAATTCTGTTAATCTTACAAACTTTGCTGTTTCCCTGCAGCCGTTTGGAGCGGTTCCTGTCATACAAGATGGAGATTTCACTCTCTATGGTAAGAGGAAACGAATCTCTTCTTATATAGCTGCATACGATTTCATTGAATGCTTAAAAATTCGTGGATGGAAATTGTGTTGTCGAATTGAAGTGTTAGATTTTTTCATCGAGACCGATTAATTTCATGGTTGGTAATCCCAGGATTGTGAAACACATGTATATAAGAATATAAATGAAACATATTCCATTACATTAGATATTACATACTGGAATATCAATAGAACATGATCTAATACATTAGAACTTACATACCTTATGCTATTGTGATCCGTTAAATGAATGGCTTGATTTTTTGAAGTATTTAGATTGACGATGAATGAAGGTATTGAAGGCAAAACCTGTGGATTCTTTATATGCACTGATCTTGGCTTACGTTGTACCACATACAAGTGATGGGTGTTATACTTGTATGGAGCAATGGTAGAGGGCCAAGATTTTCACCATCTATAGTTTGTAACACCATTCCCATTATACAAGTCAAGGACTTATAACATCTTATCTCTGTTTTAACTAACTCTAGGGGAGCATAATCAAAAAGTCTGTGTGTCTCTCAATGAAAAACACCAAACACATGACTAGGGGCCACATTAAAGAGGAAAATCTAACAGGCAGGCCACAGGCCAGCATGGAATTTGTGTGCCTGCCTGGGCCATTCTTCTGGCGTGGCCCTAGTGATTTCTCTGGCTCAAAAATCAGGCTGTTTCACACATTTGATGTTGACATAGTTCTAATGAAGTAGTGGGGCAACTGAAGAGTCGACCATCCTCGATTTCTTATTATTTTTTTTACCTTGGCATTTTCATGGTGCGCACACCTCATGATGTCAAAATTCAT
Organism: Pouteria campechiana; assembly: GCA_036873735.1. Taxonomy (NCBI): domain Eukaryota; kingdom Viridiplantae; phylum Streptophyta; class Magnoliopsida; order Ericales; family Sapotaceae; genus Pouteria; species Pouteria campechiana. The sequence continues at coordinate 8,837 of JAYJMB010049043.1, forward strand.
GAACTGAAGGCTTGGATCAACTATCTTCCCAATTCCTTTTCCAGTACAAGGTCGTGGGATACAATCGGGATTTTCCTCTGTATGGACAATTCAAAATGATACAAAACAGTGGCTCCACTCATAGTCCTATTTTTCAATTTAGTTGATTTGTATTGGTATTCATGGACCTTCTAAATATTTTTCAATTTAGTTGATCTCTATTGATATTCATGGACCTTCTAAATTCATCTCTGCTCTCCAGAATCACGTGCAATCATCCGCTACTATGCGGAGAAATATGCATCGCGGGGAACTGATCTCCTTGGGAAGACTCTGGAGGAAAAGGCTCTTGTAGAACAGTGGCTGGAAGTAGAAGCACAGAACTACCACCCACATATTTACACACTGGTACTCCAGATCATGTTTCACCCAAAATTCGGTCTCCCCGTGGATGAGAAGGTTATTCAAGAGTGTGAGGAAAAGCTGGGGAAGGTATTGGATATCTATGAGGATAGGTTGTCAGGGAGCAAGTACTTGGCTGGAGATTTCTACAGCCTAGCTGATCTTTCCCACCTCCCTTTTACTCAGTATCTTGTGAATGATCTTGGGAAGGATTACTTCATAAAGAATAGGAAGCATGTGAACGCATGGTGGGAAGATATCTCCAACAGGCCAGCATGGAAGAAGGTCCTTGCACTGTAGGCTCTGCTTGTGTTGAGAAACAGTTCTTTCTATGCTGTAAGCTTTTGTAGTCATAGGAGTGTTGGAAATAAACATGAACGATCTTCACCGTTCATTTAGATCTGCTTTTCCGTAAGTCTTACGGTAAAATAGGAAGTTTGCTTTAATAAATAATCTATGTTTGGAAGTATTAGATTACACCGTAAGCATTACATTGGGTCATTATGGTCTTCAAGCATTATTATAAATATGTGTCTGATGTAATAGAATTAGAAGAGAATATTAAATAATATATATATATTTTATGGTATTTGGGTCCTTCAGGGAGAAGATACTGTCAAGTAGATGTTGCTATGGGATCTTATTCTTTAGAAGTAATACTTTCATAAAAGAGAATATTAAATAATATATGTATTTTTTTATGGTATTTGGGTCTATCAGGGAGAAGATACTGTCAAGTAGATGTTGCTATGGGATCTTATTCTTTAGAAGTAATACTTTCATAAAATGCTGTGTACCTGAGAGGCATCATATCTTATCTCGCAATCCGCTATCATTCGCTAGCATTTTGCAATCAGATTGGAAGGGTGATTTCAGATACCCCATCGCATAATGCAGGAAAGAGGTGTTGTCTCCCATGAAATGTTTAAGTGACTTATTGGGACTTTCATGCATGCCTTAATTTATCTGTATCAATCCCTAGATCTCTACCTATAAATACATAAGATATTTTACTAGATGGAGTCTAAATAATCAACATGCAGTTCTGCCAGAAATGCAGACAGACCACATTTCTCATATGATATTAATTGTGTGTGTGTGTCATATGATATTTAATTCAATAGCTGTACAATGTGTGTGTGCATGTCATATGACATTGATATTAAATTCAATAGCTGTGCAATATGTGTGTGTGTCATATGATATCTAATTCAATAGCTGTACAATGTGCTCGCGTGTGTCATATGCTATCTAATGCAATAGCCGTGCAATATGTGTGTGTGTGAGGCCCATCTTAACTTTGTCTGATAATGATTCTTCCATCATATGGCGATCATACAGTAGTTTGTGTATGTGTGGCGTGTGGCCCACCTTTGTCTTTTAATGCTTCTTCCATCATATGGCGATCATACAGTAGTTTGTGTGTGTGTCTGGCCCACCTTAATTTTGTCTGATAATGATTCTTCCATCATATGGGGATCAGACAGTAGTTTTACTCATCGATTTGTAGATTGCACTCCACATAGTAGAATATAAAAGCTTTTGTGAGAATGGTTGGCATGATGAGAAGGAAAAGGAACGTGTTTTCCAAGAGCATAATTATCTTGAGAATTATGCAATATTATGGGGATAGTGTGTAGGAATATAGATTTTTAATATGCAGGAAAACACCCAGCCAATGGTTACAACCTATCCATTAAATTGGGCTTATAGACCCCTTTTTTAAGCTTCCTTGGATGTCAGTTATTTTTTAAGGTGGCCTATTTTAAGCAACTAAGTTATAGGCTCCAAAAATAAGCCAAATTAACAAGTCCTTAATTCATCTTGACAATATTTTTTTAACATTTCCTTGTATTATAAATCCTCGCAATGTAATCCCTTAGAGAAGATATCATCCCGTGGTGTTAACGTCATCTGCATTAATCTTTGGATTTTTACTAAGGGATTCCTTGAAAGAGTTGTAACATGTAATTATCATGGGAAGAAATGATCTTCACGTGGGTAAGTTAAAAAGGTATTATCCCAACAATTTGAAATGGAAAGATTTGAAAGTCTTCAATACAAGTATATATTGATGTGATTAGAAAAGATAGAAAAATTTTAATTTTTTCGAAAAAAAAAGGTTTGGATTTACTTGCAAAGCTTAGAATGCTAAGATTAAAGTAAGTAGTTACACTAAGGTGAAGCATAGGCTATAATGAAATGAAAGTGAGCAATTAATTGAATGCTAGACATGCTTAAAGAGATGGTTAGGAGTTTACTCTGTTCAACCAATACACGTCCGGATGTAGTGGCAACCGTAAGTCAACCTATGTACCAATCAAAGAACTGAAGAAGCCACGCATGGATATTTCAAAGCACACCAAGATGTATGTGAAAGCTGCAATAAATGAAGATGCGTTCTTCACAATAGTATATTGGTAGAGCTCATGGGTCATTCTGTTGCAAATTGGGCCAAATTTCTGTTGTTACGTCGATGTAGGGTTACTATTTGGACCTTGGATTGGGGAATACTTCTTGGGCAATCAAGAAACAATCTACCGTTGTCTTGTCAGATATGGGGAGCATTTTTTGGGCAATCAAGAAACGATCTGCCGTTGTCTTGTCAACTGTAAAGTCAGGGTTATCTGTACTAGCTACTGTGAAGTAAGTAGTCGACGAGACCGGTGAAGTATCTTAATTAAAAGATGAAAATTTGCGTTCCCATCAAAGGCTGCAATGTTAGTCTTACTATGTGGGCAAAAAATATAATATTTCATGCTTGCATTAAACACGTGGAAGTCCCCTACTTCCCTAGCGTTTTACCCACCCGGCCGCCCTGCCACTACTCTCTGTCTGTTCTCTGTTCACAGAAAGTGTGAATTATTTCCCTGTTCCCTCTTCTCTGTTCGCAGCAAGTGCTTGCTGAGCTCAGAATGACACTAAATCCATCTCATCTCATCCCATCCAGAAGATACTCATAGCATTTCAGCTGATTAGGTCAGTAACTATTCAGCTAATAAAAAAAAATGGACAATGACCCACCGTCAACTAAAAAGGCCAAAACAATGTCGAACCGAAGTGTCGGCTAGCTTTCTCTTAATATGGGAATTGCCACCATTTGCAACAGCACCTCGCACCATAAAGCTATAGAAGGAAATAATAATAAAATTTATGAGCTCCGAGTCCACAGCTCCCATCTACCTATTCAATTCCCTTGTTGGATTTTTTTCCATGCAATATCGGTGATGATTCTATTGGCTCTCCGCAATTGTTTTTGCCTTTTTCCAGATCATAACCATTAAAACCTACTGTGGCAACAACTCGGATCACATTACGCACGACTGAATCCCTTAAGTTCTCAAAATGTGATTATTCTGGCTATTTTGCACCCTACAATTCATCTTTAATCAGGAGTCTGAAACTTTTAGATGGTGCTGATTTGCCTAATGTTGGGATTAAGTAGCTGTATGGTGGCCTGTGAGACTGTTAAGTAGGAAGATGGAGGTAGCAATACAATCTTTGGGTTGATCATGAGTCAAATACAAATGCAACCATGGTTGAAGTTCGTTATAGTATGGGCAGACTTGATCTCCCGCTGCACATTTGATTTAGGATCCGACGGCTTCGCAGAGAGGCATTGTTCAAATTTAGTTTCACTAGGCCTCATGATTTTGTTACCATAAGGTATTTGTTGCGTATATTAGAGTAAACTTGTTTGTGATAAATAGTATTAGATTCACTCTCCAGTGTATTATCCTAGAGGGCCATGCTTGAGCCTTCCTTGCATTTCAGGTGCTGAGGGGTTGGGTATACGTAGTTGAATATACTTGAAGTGTAATAAAAATGATGTAAATAATATAGTGGATGATGTTAGCGTGAAGCAAATAAATTTAAAATAGATAAGTAACAAATTAAATAAAAGTCTAAATAATAATAAAAGTAAGATTATTATAAAAAGGAAATGTCAAATTAAGCACAAAAAAAAGCACTTTCCTGATAAATTCATGCAAACACTAAACTGCATGTGCAACCAATTAACCCCTGAAGTGTTGCATTTCATTTAGCAGCAGATGAAGAGTAAGACATGGAGAACGGTGGTAATAGTGTTGTTGGTCCTTTGAAATCTTTATTATCCTACATTAAATGGGCAGGGGAAGAGAGTACTGCTTAAAAGCTTTCAAAGGATGATAATGTTATGGTTGGCTATCAATCAATTGGCCTGGTAATGGAGTCTGATTTTCTGTGTAACAGAACCGGTGTAGCATCCAAATATGTCCTGGTTTCCACTCTTCTTATAAGTTAAAATTTGAATAGAAAGTCTGATGATGTGGTGATAATACTTGTTGAACGTATCAAGATGTTTTCTATAAAAGATAGAGTTGATAAATATGAAAATAAGTTTAACTATAGAAATAGAAAAATGGATTTAACTACAGAAATTTTAAACTTGATCAGAAATGGATTTAAAATGGATTTAACTACAGAAATGGATTTCATTCACCTAATCTCTAGGGAAATGGACTAATTTAATTTTGTTTATGGATGGGGTTTCAAAATAAACGTGGAAAAAGTCCAAAATTCCGTATAAATTAGTTTTCAATTCCTAAAGAAAAGATGCCAAGCAAAGCAGGGGAAAGTAATCTATTTGTAAAATAAGAGTTGACTGCCAAGCATTAATGCCACTTGCTCAAGGTAAAGCGAGGGCCCGATTGAACCCAAAAAAGAAAAGAAAAGAAAAAGTAAGGGAAAACGTGCACAAACTAAGTAAAATCCAATTGTAATGAGCCAAATATAAACCCGTAATTATAGAAGATTTACAAATAAGAAAATATCAATGCCCTGAAGCATTGAAAGCCATAAAATTTGATAATTATTTACCTACATGGAAAAAACATCTTGAAAGGTATAGTTGTCTAATCACATACTCTGATACTCAATCTCTCATGCGATTAAATAATTTAAGGGTTTGTATGGATAGAGTACAGTAGGGATGACATATAATATATAAGGTTTTTAATAAAAATGTAAGAAAAATAACAATAATAATAATAATAAATTTATTATAGTAGTTAAGATATTACATTAATTTTAAAAAAATATATAGATAAAAATGTATTTCTAATGCATGTAAGATGAAGCCTAGATGGGTTAATATCCCTTCTCCAATAATGCCAATTTTTTTGGCTTACATGAACCTTTAATAGAAATTATGTATGTATTCCTTGCTTAACAAATGATGGCCATATAAAATTTTATGAAGTCATAAAGATGAACTCAAATGGCAATGTTGCACTCAGCCACTTAGTCAAAACTGGCAGCGTTTAATCAAAACTCATAGATGCGATAAACGTCCGAGTGATACAGGGCTCGATGAACCTGATTATTTTTGCTTAGGTGACAAATGCTTGATGAACCTGATTATGTTTGCTTAGGTGACAAATCGGCTACCCTTGTAGAGCATGGAAGACATCAGGCTGCACTAGGAAAGCTTTTCCTGCATCTTGTCAAATGACAATATTAATGAACATTTCTTGTATGGTGTGAAATATCTTAGCCTTGAAAACCTTTACTCAGAACAGAACCAATCACACAAGTGATATTTGTCTCACAGACGGCTCAATTATCAGGAGTACCGATCCTTATCATTGTAAACTACCCATTCTATCCCCCATTACAATATGCATGAAAGGTGAAAAATGGTTGAAAGATTCACAATCTACTCATTAGAAACTGTCACGCTCCAGAGTCATTCTATGCAAGTCACTCTCCTACTTATAAGATTTAAAAAGGGGAATTACATATCCTTCTACAAGTTTCGCAGAAATTGCAAGAAAGTCTAAAAGTTGTTATTTTTGCACAATAAACTAGAAATTTTCATAACATTTGCAAAAAGCTCTGAAGACGTGCGAAAAGAGAAATGGGCCAGCCGCCTTAGCTGGGAGAAGAAGGTGGAGAAGCGTTTTTCTTTCCAGCTTAAGTGCATGGTTGTAGATACTCTAGCTTCAAGAGTATCTACAACCATGCACTTGAGCTGGATCGATTGCAAACTCCACAATAGCTCCAAGCTCATCCCAGTTTGCATCCCTGTAGAATTCATTGGCATGTGGATTTGGGATGCTTGGATAAAGAGCAGAGAATGTTGGCTGGGCAATGGAGCCCAACTGGCCTGGAAAGAAGGGGTAGTTTTCTTCGGTATGGTTAAGCAAGGGCTTCCTCTCAATCTGTTGTGTGGCAGCTGAAGTTCCAAAGAAGTGAAACGTATCAGTATCATCCGACTCAAAGCTGCTTGTGTTGGAACATGTATTTGTCGGGGTCCGCTTGGCGGATGAATTGCTCCCATCTTGTGAATATTTCTTATATGTAACAGTTCTCTTGAAAATCCGACAAATGGTCCAAATTTCCTGTCAATTCAAGAGGAGAAAAGAATCCAATGATCAGTTGCTCATAAAGAATGAGAACAGCTCCTCTTGAAAGTCAAGCAAATCACCCAATCAAATTGAGGGATTTGACGATGGTGGTTAGAACTTGACAAATTACCGTGCATGACCTGTCATATCATGTAATGAAAGTTGAAAGGATTGTGAGCTATGTCTTGGGCTCTATTCAAATATAAGTGGGGCCCCTTCGTTTTGAGCCTACAATGATGTTTTTAATGAGATCCGAATTAGCCATCAACCTAAATCATTTTTATAAGAACCCATGCAGACCATACCATTTCAAGTGTATAAATCCTATGTAAAATATGAAAATCACTTAGATTGTTTCACTTATGTAATAAAATAAAAATAGAAACCATTCGTTCACATGAGAATAATATTTTAGCAAGTCTGGATGTTTGATTATATACTTGTGGGTTTCATATGTATTAGAAAGAAAATTTTACTTGATTTATGTTTACTTTCAAATGATTTTAATTTTATAGTCAATCTTTTGTTAGGATGATATTTTTTGTTTATAGAACCTGCTAAAGATGACAAACAATTTAGGTATCAGAAAAAAAAATTCATAGCAAGTCCAAGAACAAAAAGTTTCCATGGTTGAAATTCCGCCCCAAAGTTGAAATATCTGAAACTCCCAACTCGATCTGATATCAACTAAATTGACTCAAACATTAAAATTCGAAGCAATTCAACAGTTGACAACTAAACGTAGTAGTAGTTATATAGAATTAGTAATAAACAGCGTAAAAAAGTACAGAACCATGGCTGTCAAATCTTATTGAGGAGTCTAGTTGAGTCAATTCATCTCAATAATCTACCCCCTTTCTGCTGACTCAAATTAGTTTCAAGTCGACCAACCAAAATTTGGAAACATGACACAAGCTGTTTGGATGGCTTTAGTCATTAAACCCCTGCAAAATCTTATATTTTTAAAAAAGCTGGGTGGCAAAAAGTGAATGAAGGGAAGAAAAATGAGATGGGGAAGTAGATATCTTACTGCTTCTTGATTGCTCTTATCCGTATGGAGGTTAGTGGTTTTGCTGCTTGTTGGAAGGCGAAATTCATGCATCATCCAATCGGTTTTGGTGCCTTTTCCTGCACTCCCTCTGTAATAGACTAGAGATTTCTTGAGGCCAATGCAGTCGTCAGATTTCTCTCCGACTCCAGGTATTGGCTTATCAATACCTGTTGCTTTCCAGAATCCTGAGCCTGTAACCCTGTTGGGCCTTATGCTGTTCTTATATTTTCTCCCTCTTCGGCAGAAGAAGTACCACTCCTTATCTCCAGTAGAGCTAAACTCTTCATGCAAGGAAGATGAAAAGTAAAAGGAAAAAGTTCAGATGGCTATCTTTTTTGCTAGTAAGAAGGTTTCATTGCGTCGAGAAAGAAATGTGGCATATCCAAGAAGAAATTAGAAGAAGAAATCTTCTTCAACGAAAAATGAAGAAAAATATTTACATTTTACGCTTCACTTTGATACAAGAAGAAAAGTACTAGCGCTGGAGAGAAGCGCATTGGATAGTGAAAACCGTGTGCCGTAATTAATCAGTAATTGAGGAACGCTGTTCATAACCTTTTCTCAGCATGGTCATTTTTGGACAAGAGGGCAACGATCTAGGCAAGCTTTTAGCCCACATGCCTACCCCAAAATAATTTGCTTGGAAGAAAAAGGTGTGCTGTATAAATAGCATTCTTCCAACTAGTTTGCCCCACTTTGCAATGTTCAGGGCCACCATGAAATTGGGTCACAGATTGGGGGTTGCCAATATTTTCAAACATTTAAGTCTCCATTCAAACACTATTTTCAAGCAACTTATGAGATGGTTTTGCTCATCTGATCAGATCTTTCTTTCAGACATTCAATTCAAGGAACAACTCCATGAAATGAACTATTTATATTAATCATTGATTATCTGTTTAAAAGGATCCTGAGCGAGTGCACAGTCTTGAATTGATTCATAGAAAAGGAAGACCAAAAATAGAAGATCGTGGGAACTAAGTCTGAACAAAGTTTTGGTGGGATCTTTCCTTTTCACATTTCGCGTAGCCTGTGAAGAGTCAGATCTTGACATGGTTAAGGACCATAGCCATGCATGATTGTATTTTGGATTGTAGTATGCCAACAAGCAGTTAAATAATTGTTATACTTTCCTCAATTGAAAGAGAAGTAATTAATTTAATATTAGGACAGAAAAAGACAACTAATTAATAGAGAAAACTATTATTAATTCAGCCAGTTGCGTTATTTGCTCCTAGCTAGCAAGAAAAGACCTACTACATACAAAATGATGTAGAGGAATTCATGAACGATGCATGCATGAAGGTAGGCATAACACATACATTTTTAAGCTGTGACAACCTAGCTTATCCCATACAGGTGAGATGCATTGGATGTCGATATTGGAATTTTGGAGCTTTAAGACAAAGGACAAACTAAAATGTACATTGCAGTATGATAATTGGTTTTTCCTAATTTGGTTTGCCAGGAGTCACTCTCAAACCCCTACCCCGAAGCTTTTATGGGTTTAAGAGGCATGGTTTAGATACTAACCAAACCTTAAGATTGTGCATTTGAGTGTGATCATGTCAAATCAAAGAGAATAATATTTCACGTATATTGTATTGGATTAGGATATTACAAATATTATAGTCCAGTGGACTCTTTCCAGTAGCACGTTTGGTTGTTACACATGTAAATCCTGAAAATTTCAGCCACTCCTCTTTCTTAAACATGTAATCCACGGAATTCTATTTTATTCATGCAAAATGAATGACACTCCCTAGTTACAAAATTTTATAGGCAAAAGAGGCCAGAAAGCTCCCAAAATTTTAATTTCAACTGCTGTTTTTGGGATTGTGGATGTGGTATTATTGTACATTTTCAGTATTAAGAAGGAAATGTTGTACTTATGATTTCATCTAGTAACAATGGGAGTGATCAAAAATCCTTAAATTTCCTTATATTAGCCGTGGAATGATTATATATGAACATTGAAAATGCAGTGTTGTTCACATTCACTCAAGAAAATAACAATCTTCACACAGATTGGATTATGTTCTAATTAATCAGAGAAAATTTTGTTGTATGGGCAACACAGTACGACATGATATCAAAACGTTTTTGGATAATCAATGCTTAGCAAGTCCATAAGACTGTCCAGGCAAGAACACACAAGAGAACCATGAAAAACTGATTGCCAAATCTGAGTTATCCATTAGGTTTTGGAAATACTGCATCTGCTGTCGAATAATAAGATGATTTGAATCAGCGTGGTGATAATTTCTTAGTTATTTGGCTAAGGGTGTTTTCTGCATAACATGCTGTGGCCTGATTTGACAAGAACAGTACTAAACGTCAGCAAAACTACTGTGAATGATATGTATCATGCTCCCTCATGTGAATTTCTGTGATTCCACATGTATGCCAGCTTGCACATATACTTCTTGCCATCCACAGAAAGTGGGCAGAAATGAGATTTTTATTTCCAAGAAAGACTTTAAAGGAATGAGCGAAGTGTTAGAGAGACTGCCAATTTGTCTTGAAAGGGAAAGGAACTACATATCAGTCAGAAGATTCATACCTGTCTTCGAATTTCAAGGATATTAGTTGGCTCAAGCTAAAGGCCTCTAAAGGAGAACTGGGAAGTTTGATGGACGTGGGGCAGGTGGTAAGAAAAGATGCAAGCACATTTATTTCACCGACACTATTTATGAGTCTACATGCAAGGTTCATTTCGCTAACTTGACGATGACAACGGGCTGTCATGGATTTTAGCACTGGAAAAGATTGTCAGTGAATCGTCAATCCTTGTGAAGAATTGAAAAAGTTATTGTTTGTGTCAAAAAATCCAAGTACCAGCACAAGCTGCAAGATTGCAGGATGCACTGTCTGATCGAATCGTGGTAAATAACCTTACAAAGTAGAAAATCATGAAATTGCAGTTTTTATTGTTACCCTTCATAACTTCACATGTTTCCTTCGTGCAAGTTGCTTGGGAGTTGAACTTGAAAGAAACACGATTGAATACTCGTGATCCACTAGGCTTGTAAATCCAACAAAGACTCTATAAGATGAAGGAGTATCCATTAACTATGCTTCAAGATGAGATGAAGTAAAACAACTTACTTGGAAGTTCCCATGGGTCATACTTATAAATATCTATCTGTTTGATGAGCTCGATACTGAGCGGTTTCTTCTCCACCTTTCGCCGAAGATAGAACCCCACTAGCTCTTCATCTGTGGGGTGGAACCGGAATCCTGGAAGAAATTCTTCTTCCTCTTTATCTGAGCAACTCATCTTCTCCATATCTCTTTTCTCTTTCACATAGATTACAGGAGGTATGAGAAACACTAGAGGCCATCATGTACACATTATATAAGAAGAACAAAGTTGAGGACAGCAATTAGTCAATGTTTGAATTTTTGAAAATGGGCCCACTGTGTTGATCCAAGCTGATGATACCGTGGACTGAGTTGTAGGTTAATTACCCAAAAATCTCAGCGACGGAAGAGTCATTTTCGATGTCGCATGTCGAGGATCATTTGGGAGATTTTCTTATCTACACTAGGTGTTGTCAGATCAATGGTGAGGAGTCTAGCTAGCTACTTAATTGGGTCCAGAAAATACGGCTTCTGTTATGAATGAGGAGACGGTTACTGAGTCAAGTCGTGCAGTTTGACTTAATTGGGTTCTTGTACAAAATGGTCCTTTTTCTGGGATCTCATTGAAAGCTTCGTTGGAAGGGGAAAATGACATGGGCGTTGTAGCGTTGCAAATTGTAGGGCGTGCATGTCATAGAAGAGGTTGTGACGTTTGAGACATTGAAAAACAAAAACAGTTAAGAAGAGAAGTCTTCCTAGAGAAGGCATGCTATTTTGACCGAGTTTTTGTTGAATGTGGAATAAATTTGAACATATTTTCAAGTTTGAAATCTCTCCCTTGTCGATTTTCTAATTTCGTGACATGATTTCAGGTCTAATTAATATATTCATGGGCATATTCAGTTTTGACAAAATACACGGATTATTCAGATGTAATCCCGAATGTTGTGGCTGCATGTGGGATATATCTGGCCTCGACGTATGAACAGGGAGTGGTGGATTGTCGGGGGCTCTGTTTTGCTGTTGTGATGAGGGGCCCGATGTTGCAAGCGAACTTTGCTGCCCGGGCTGTGGCAGTGAATGGCGCTTTCATGTGTTCAGATTTTATCTCATTCGTTAAGAAGAGTGGAGAAAGCGAAATTTGAAAAATAAGGGGAAAGAAAGTGATTAATGTCAATCATAAAGTAAATTAAAATAAAATAAGTAGAAGTGACATTGAAAAGCATGTGATTGATAAAGCAACATGTATGAAATAATAAGAAAATTTTAAGCTATATTATTAAGATTGTTAGATGTTAAGCCACATTAAAAGAGAAAAAATGAGAAAAAAACTCTCTCTTCCCATTTTTAAATATCTAAATATACCTTAAATTCCAAGCATAAAAAATGCTTCTGTAGATTCTACTTTAGAAGCTTTATTCTTATTATGCTGATGCATATTTTCATTTTCAACTAGCTTATTATGCACAGGCACGATGGTCCAAGGAAGGAAACTAAATGCTTACTGTTACTTACAGGGCAAAATAGCTGGAAAATGGACTAGTTCCCATGTTAGTCAATTAGGCTACATGTCACTGTAATGTCTCGCCTTGGGGCCCATGCGTTTTATCACTTTCTTGCCATTTTTTTATTTCTAAGAGAAATATTCTTCCAAAATTCTAGCAGAATCTATCCTGAAATATAAGTATTTATACCTGATGTACATATATTAAATTATATAAAATTTACATTTCAAAAATTATAAGACAACATTTCAATTTACAACAGTGACACCTATCTCGCAGCTTCGCAAGATCGGAACCATATCATGATGACAATATTCATCCCTGGAAACATACCGTTCTATCTACAATATCATGAATAGTGACTATGACATGCCATTATATTTCATTTGCATTATCTAGAATCATTCATACATCATACAACATTTGAATCAAATACGTACATTAAAGGATTTCAATCCCAATTTATCTTACCCCACGACAATGTCTTTAAGTTTGCTTACTAGTCCCAACTCACATTTGATATTATTTACCTGACCTATCAACCAAAAATATGGAATAAGAAGGCGTTAGTCTGGGTAACTCAGTAAGTAAGCACGATAATAAAAATGATAACTAAACAAAAACCACATGTTCTAACTTAGAACATGAATAAAATATGATAATATAATCACACTATACATATATACTCCTAAGGTTCAAATCCTCAAATTTTCCATATATAATCTTGGCGTATACTCTCACAAGATCTCTTCTTTACTGAATAATACATATCAAATATCATAATTTTGCCATATAGGCACTACACCGATAACTATGTCAATCTAGCATAGCATCATACCACTACCTCACATACAATTAAGGAACTGCTTTTCATTCTATCTATATATACAATCATTCAACTATCATATCTAGCATTCTAGGATACTAAAATCTCCATAATTTCTTACATTCACACTATACAACAAACATACTATCTTGGGATAATTCTTATCCCCATAAATCATCAAGTTACACATTCTTGTCCTATAATAAATATTAACTAATACACTTAAGGCAACTAATACACTTGATAGAATATCTGCTAATCCCCAATTAATCAAGCATTCTCATATTGTCTCGATTATCAAATTACATATACAACAATGAGATATTCTTTATCCTTCACATTTAGACATTCATATTTGCATAATATATTGGGATAGTTCTTATACCCTCAATTCATACAGTCACATCATATAATGATTATCATGAATTTCACTCCATACATAATCAAGGGATACTCGCTATTCCCAACCTTTAGGTACTCATAAAGCATAACAAGATAACTCTTTAGAACAATAATTTACGGGATATTCATTATCCTCATTCAGGCACCCATTCAAATAAAAAGGGGATGCCTACTTATCTTAATGATGAGTCATCTTATAACTTATTGAGTTTTCATGCCTTCTCATCCTGCTCAATGGTCTTGTACATACCACCATATCATGTATTTACAAAGGCAATGTTAACTAATTTTATATACATCAACATGTAATAATTCTACAATTCAATTAATAAGTAATTAAGATCACTTACAAGTCAATTAATCCCATAATTCAATGATTCAACTACTTAATCATACTATACACAAAAGCCCTTTTTAGCCTCTATTTAGGTCATGACTCAAAATCAACTTTTTCACCTTTAAATAAATTTTAAACCACTATAATCTGTCTTAATCAATTTCTTCATGACAATTACATAAAAAACATAAAACCCCCTAAATTTCACTATTCTCAAACCCTAGCTTAGGACGAAATCTCATTTCTTATGCCCAATTTAATTTCAAAATAATATAATTAATTCATTAATCACTTTTCCCCATAAATCCCACATCAATTTCACTATTTCCTCCAAAAATCTCTCTATTAATGAATTTATCAAAATCCTAACTATGTATAATTTGCAAATTACATAAAGAAAAATTAACTTACCATTAAAATCACACATTACTTCCATCATAGGATGAGAAGCTATCCCTAATTCTTTGAGAACTCATCGTGGGTTGCCACAAATCTAGATTTTCATCTTCTTCCACTATCTGAATGATCAAAACCTATCTCCACACATGTACTTGGATGCTTAACTAGTTAAACCATCTTTTATCCTTGCAAAATGGTAAGGATTTAAGCCTAAACGGGGTTAGGACAAGGGTTTGGAAAAAACAAAACAGACCACGGAAAAACAAAATGAAAATGAGTTAAAAAAGTCCGCTAACTAACTTAAATTGCTGGACAATGTTGCGGCGTCGAAATCCATGCCGCAATGTCAAATTCGCTGATGCTTGAGTCTATCCCCAATTAGATCCAACATCGCGACATCTACTTTGTTGTCCCTTTTTGCTCCTTGTTTTTACTTGGTATTTTCTTCACTTCGCTTCCTTATTTCATATACCTTTTACCTTCAATTTTCCCATATAATAAGGGCACAAAATGCATAAAATCTTGCCTCAATTAGCTAAGAATCAAATCCAAATACATTGATTCTCATATTATATAACAACTTTTCTACAATTCCTTACTCACTCTTATGCATAATGTAATAAAGTTCTTCCTCACCTCAATTAATCAATTTGTAGCCATATTAGAAACATTTGCAATATCCTCAAACACCTAATTACTCAAAATCAATACCCTACGTATTAGGGTCACCTACGTAACCCTTTATGTGAAGACCTAGCATTTGGAAAAATCTATGGATAACTTCAACGACCATGCGGCCTCTAGACCAACATTTGTGTCCAAAATTGGTGCGAGCCACTTACAAAGAACTACTGGCTTTTTATTAAGGAGTCGATCGACATCTACATAAAGGATATATATATATATATATATATATATATATATATACTCTTCTTATTCTTTCTTTTTCTTTTTATTATTTCTTATCTTTTTTAACTCAAATACTTGAGTGAGCGCCTCACTTCTGCAAGTCAAAAAGTAAAATCTTGTGGCCTGGTCCTGAGTAAAAGCAGAACTCTTGATGCCCCCAAATTTAAGCGTCAAGATTCAAGACTTATATCTGTAGTATAAAGACCACAACTTGTAATTCAATGCTGTAGTCGTAAGCAAAGTTAGACTAAATCAACATATACAAAAACCGAGTCATTAACTTATAAGTCGCGGGTTCAATTATCAGACTTATATCTATTTAAAAAATCTTATTATTCATTAATCTCATAAAAAAATACCTAACAATTTATACAATATACAGGCGACTTACGACCCCAAAATGTCTACATAGTTTTTTTTTTGTGTGTGTGCTCGTGGTCAATATAATTGTCCAATTTGACTATTTTTACTGTTAAAGAATATTTAAATCATTCTGTGTCTTGAGATGAACACGCAATGGTCCAAGGTTACATAGAAATTCTTTAACCACAATCCGCTTCCACACACACGCGATCAACTCTAACCGCATCCTTTTCATGGTTGGGCTTTTAAACGAAAATTATTAAGGTGTGAGCTGTACCTGAACAGCAGGAATTAGTGCATTTGATGGCGGACTGTTCTTTCCATGACTTCAACCATTTCCAAAAAGAAGACAAACCAGCTTGAGGAGCCCCACATAGCTGGAGTGTAATGAAGCTAGACAAACTTCCTGCAGACATGGATGCCGATCATTACTTCCTTGTCGCATCCAAACTGTACGATAGACTGGCTCTCCCCTTCCAAGAAGATCAGCTAGAAATTGCATATATAAAACGTTGACCCCACCTCCAAAATTCAGTCAGCCACGAGGCCTAGACTGACCCAAGACTCCATTACTTCGACCCGCATCCATTTCTAACCGTTCCCTGATTTTGTTTCTTTTTGTCACGATCCAAGGGTCAATTATTAGAACCACAAATTCTAGATGTTTGAAGAGGTAAACGATAGCGAATTGCATCTCTTTTGGGTCATCCAAGTTATTGGTGTGGAGTGTAGACCGCAATTTCAGAAGCCTGTTTATTGCGAGTTTCATATTTTTATAATATCCTGCCGTTGACTGTTTTGCCTACTGCCGTCAACTCGAGTGCTAGTTTATTGGCAGGCTATTGCAGGGTTGGAAATCCTTGTGCATGTGGAGGTCCAAGGCATGACCACAACTTAAATTGCTTGACCAATTCAACCATGGCATGCTTACTGCACCCAACTTGATGCTTGGAGTGGTCCAACACTTTTGGTCTGTCAGCAAATTACCAGGATGCATCTTTTTCAACCTTTCTCACCTATGATGTGACGCATTAATTTCTTTACAATTTTATTTTTATTATTACTTTTATTTTCAATTATCAAATTTTCATGTCGTTTCAAATAAACACTTGTCTACTTTAGCATTATTAATAATTATCCTTGTCACACCCCAATCATTTTTTTTACATCTTTTCCGCTTTTCAAGATCCCTTTTTTCTCTCATGTTTCTTCTATTCTTTTACAACTTTGTTACCAACATGATTGTTTTCCTGAAATGGATTTAATTGGATGGATTTTTTCTAAAAAAATTTATTTTTGAAAACTTGAATTAACATACAATTTTCACAACCACTTATGCTTTTTTAATCATTACCTTTTTATCTATTTTAATATTAATTATTTTATAATTAACATCATTTCTTATGTTATTGACATCATTTTCATTCAATTCCAATTAAATCCATCTTCTTGTTGAGGAAAATAACTAAGAGTGCTCTTTATTTTTATATATAAAAAACTAAAGGAGGCGATTAAAAATAATATTAAAAATTTAAAAGAGAGAGATGAAATGATATGATATGAAAAAGGTAATGATTAGAAAGAAAGTTAATAAAAATAAAATAAATAAGTTTTATTCAAAAAATTAAAAATATAAATAATAATAATGAATTTATGTTTTTTCTATGTCTGTTTTCCCAGCTAACACTTGCATAATAATATGAATAATTGCATTTATTTAATATAATAATCATACAAAGAAACATATTCATATATTCTTAGAATAATGAGGCAGAAAGTAGTTATTCTATTGAAATTCTAGCGTGTAATTCAAGCAGTTGAACGGAGTATAAAACCAATACCAAAACCATAAGTATTTCACCAAATCAAATTCAAATTGGAGTCCATTTTTCAAAACATCAACCCAATTCAATCCTATTTCTAAACTCGGTTGGGATGATTTAACTTCTTTAATTCAATATTTAAAAATCAGCAACCTCAAATCAATAAAAAAACAGGCTTGGATTGATTTGAACCCAACCAAAGCCAGCAACCTCAAATCAATAAAAAAACAGGCTTGGATTGATTTGAACCCAACCAAAGCTCGTTGATTTTTAGTTATTTATTTGTTCCTATCTTTCTTATGTATGAATTGATCTAAATTAGTTGTGTCTCCACATTGATCTCGTGTCACTGCCCAACGTATGCGTACACGTTCTAATTCTCCAACAAAGCACTGAGATTGAATGTCCGCATCATTTCTTGGAGTGTATAAAATTCACTCCAATATTCACAAGCTAACATAAAATTATCTCTTGCCTCGAGAAGGTGTGCAAATTGGATGGATGGACTTGTGCAACAAAAATCTGATGTCAGGGACAAGTCACGTGGACCTACCAAGTTTGACTATATTTTACGGTGGAGCGTGCTACAAGGCCCACATGATGAGTGACAGATGTGACCCTGGAGGGGGTTAAACCCCTCTTTGCTTTAACTTCTGTATAATATAATGTAATGTATATATATATATATTTAATTTATAATTTTGGTAAGATCTTTTTATCGGGGGCACACTGGTATTTTTAATAAGATTCATATTGATCATCATGCCTAATACTATTTAATTATTTATCTAAAATACTCAAAATCATTTGGATTAAAGATTCTATATACACTCAACTATTGTAAATTATACACAATGATTCATATAGAAGTTGAAATATTATAAAATTTTGTAAAATTAATCATTCATCACCATGTAAGTTATGGATGTCTAATTACTTAATGGGGGATCCCACCAGTAAGATGAAGTGGTTTTTCTTTTACCTTTTTTTTTTACAATGCATGGTTAATCTTAAATATTTCGACCCTTGGTGTATATGAACTGTCTACCAAGATAACCTTTAGAATCTTAGCTGAATAAAGTCAATTAAGCATGAAAATAAGTTTGGATATTATCAAAAGTAGACAGCAATAGACCAAAGACTGAAGGTTGTCCTGAGATTTCAATAAGCGCAGCCCCACCAAATCACAGCCATATATGAAATTATTTCTTAGCTAACTAAAGTTTGACTAATTATATTCATTTCTACATTAGCTATTTAAAATTTTTAAAACAAATATATAATCTTATATTCCTTTGTTCATATTTAAAATATGTATATTTGATATATTTTCGACATGTACTAGAATCTTACCAATAATGCTAGCTATCATGTTTCTAATATTTTTTTCCCTCTCTTCATAGACATAAATTAGAGGATAAGCTATAATATTTTTTATGTGAATACTTGTGTTTTTCATCTTAATTTTCATTTTTTTAATCCAAAAAAATCTCTCTATTTTACTTCTGTTCTCTTCATTATTGATATTATCCACTTTTTCTTCTTAAATCATCTCCACCTGTCCATGCTTTATCCTCTCAGCAACTTCATCAAATAGAAATAAGGAAGACCAAAAAGGCCATTGATTTTATGATGTTAACAATACGCCCGACAGCAGCCATCTGTTTATCATTATTTATACACCCAAGTTGCACCTAGCAAAGATTGCTGACTAAGTCACGCAATTGCTGTCCCCATATTAGAATTAATTCTTCAACTGTAACCCAACCTATTTATTCATAATACAATTTCCGCTTAGCGATATTTATGATACATGGAAATGTTCCTGGCAGTCTGGCACGATGTATTTGATAACCGGCACATCAAGCTGCTTCCGTTCGTCAACTTGACAGAGTTTACTGTTCAGGTCTGCGCCCGTAATTCTGCCAGCCAAGAAAATTAAATAAATATCTGTTCCACGATGACCCTCCACGAATAACAGTTCTAGAAGCAGCTATAAATCTTGCTAGGCTTAGGGTTTATGGCGCTTGCATATCAACTTTGACACTCCATCGGAGTAGGAAATAATTGAAGGTAGACTTCTCGTGTTTCGAGGGTTAGGTGTCCATTTTTGGTCCGTGATGCCCCGAGGTATGCAGGAAATCTTGTAATTCTAATCATTCCAGCATATGCCGCTCATGGTAGAAATCAAAGTCCAGAATTTAGTTGAGTCCTAGTAATTAGCTAGCATTGGCCCAAAAATAGGCAGGGACAGTCAATCTGGTAGTGTCACGTGTGAGTTTCATAATCACCTTTAATTTTCTGTATTTATTTTTTATATTATTATTATTATTATTATAGTGAAAAAAAAACTAGCACTATGACATGCATGCCATTGCATCCTCATCGTTTGATAACGAAATACTAAGTATGTGACCTATCGCAGCTGGGACTTGCTCATATGACCGACAACATTTGGAGGGTATGCTCGTTGCCTGGTTGGTTGAAGGAAAACACAAGAAAATAAGGTTAGAAAATTATCTAAATAATAAAATAGATAAAATTTTAATAAAACAATTAATTATTAAAAAGGTAAGATTATTAGAATAGTCAAAATTAATTAAGATTTTGTCTTCACTTTCTGCCCAATTAATCGAACCTTGCTTCAAGGAGACGTTTCATCAGATAAAAGAAGCTGATAGCAATAATATAGCAATATTAGCATGTAATACAAGAATAATGATTGAAAATATCAGTAAATACGCATAGCCTAATGTAAATTTCGGCAATGATACCTTCCTAAAAATATCTAAAATAGTCCCCATGAGGATTGATAAGTAGGGCTGGCGTGTAATGACTGCATAGAGAGATTTTCCTCGGAAGAAATGTGTGGCTTGGGAAGGGAAGCTTTCCCCTGTTCGCACTTGAACAAATAATTGAATCGAGCCAATTGCAGTGTTTTTCTTGTCAAATATCGGCCTGACTTGGAATTTAACTGGTCGTGAATTCTCTAGAAAAGCAGTGAAAAAAGGGATCCAAGAAAGGCCAGGTCACGGATAGCGATAAATAGGCATTAGCAGCTTCCTGGATGGGCCTAACATCTTTTCCCCATCATCTGACCTGTGAAGTTGAAAAACCGGGCACTAGCGCATTATCTAAGGTCTTAGGTGGGCCCCACTAAAAGTTGCCTTCCGCGTTGACACGGAAACGTCCCCAGCATGTGCGGTTACAGCATGAAAATGCACCAGCTCATCACTCTCTCTTTCATTTCAAAACCAGAAAGACTATAAAGTAGGGTATTAGAATGCAAAAAAAAAAAAAAAAAACCACCTCATTTTACTATTTTTTCTGCATTTTTTTAAATTTCAATTCAGATAAGACAAACACAATTCTTTTCTTTTCTACCATGGTTGTTACTTTTTTAGTTATTATTTTTATTTTTTGTATATTTCTTTAACTTTTCGTGTTTATTATTTCAGGTTGTGTTTGGATGGGATGAATTTGACAAATAATATATTAAAAAATTGTATTTGAAATAT
>JAYJMB010049054.1:4459-29822 GCA_036873735.1 Pouteria campechiana
TTGTGAGATAATAGTGAGCAGCTTAACATCGAACAATATTGCAGCGCTGCTGAAGATTTTGTAATATTAGGAGGGCCATAAAACGGCGAGAATCAAGATGCCTCATGCAGCAAAAGAGTACTTTAGGCTAGTAACAGATCATATTTAAAAACAGCTAATCACCACTTAGAATCAAGCAAGCAATTGTCACCGGCAATTCTTTAACCATCCTTGAGCGCCGGAAACAAGGGAAGTGAAAATTGGAATGATACTATAATTTAAAAAAAAAAGAAAAGAAAAGAGTTTGAAATGATATATTCTTCCATGTTTCAAATGCATAGATATTACGCTAATTTGAAATTCCACAACTGAACATGCACCTCAATATGTACCGTCCTGATGTAAAAAGAACAAAGTGAAATGATCATAAAAGGCTATGTGCATTTCAATGGTCTGCCATGTAAACTTATACAAATTTGCACCTGAATATCTGAATACTGTAGCAGACTAGAGTAAAAATAAAAATGGAAAAAAAGAAATCAGATCTCACATGCACATCACATTAATTGCATCATACCCGCTGTGGATGCCAAGGGCTTCCACACAGGCTGCGGTAATCCTGATCTCTGCCAAGTCCCAACAATACATACATACATCTCCGTCCAATTTCAGTTTCTAGAGTTTCTTATCCTTTGGAATTGTTTATTTTAATCTACAGCTCTGCTCGCTAAATTATCTCAGTAAGGTGGCTTCACTTCCAAGGCTTCCTTCTCCTATATCTTGATGAAGCCCCTCGAAATGGTCTATCTGAAATAAAATAACGCAGAAGATTGTCAAAACATGCGTGTGTCTTGTGAGGTGGGGGCCACTTAAGATATTAAGTACCACGTGTGATTTTGGTAGAAAGAAATAAAAATGGAAAAACTCAGCAAAGCATGATGAGCATGGCTTTGTTTTCCATGCCACCTCGAACATCGATCATGTTAATGGAGGACTGGTTCCCCCCACACGTATCAATTTGAGGTCAACCCAAACATACCTAAATAGCTAAGATTAAAAAAAGGCAAAAAATGGAAACCATAGCCTGAACAAGTCTGTGGACTTACAAGGAATCGGCTTGTGAGAAACAGCTTGAGAATAAACTTTGAAGAAGCTTCTATTCTCTTTGAGTAGTTCCCTCCATACTGCAAAAACTGGCATCAATATGAGTAAAATACACGGGGGAAACAAGTGCACGAATACCAAACATGAGAGTGTTTCATGTCCAGATACAGTAACAGAAAGTTTGCATGTATACCCAACTCACAACTTCGAAGATATTATGGATGTTGTATGGAAATGAAGGATTGAAATTTATTAATTGGATGGACGGCAAAGTGTGAAGAGAACTTTTTGACAACTAATAGTGTGCGTGCGAGAGGGAGACCTGTAAGTGTTATAAGTGGCCGAATGCTTGCGTGCTGTGCCAGCGCTTCGATGCAGTCATCTCTACTCATGCGCAAGAGTAAGCATCTTTCTATCAAGTGCTGCACCTGCAATTCATAGCAACCACATAGTGATTTCTCTGGGCCAAATGGAGACGCCAAGAACACGTAAAATATTGAACAAAAGCCAAGAAAAATTCCACTATTTAGCACTGCCCACATGGAGCTGATACCCTACCTAGCTACCTGAGGCTGCTTAAGCCTTAAATATCAATCGTTTCTAACGATCCTATCCATTCGAAAGTTGGTATGTGAATAATATGGACACCAAGAATACACTTCTCATCTGTCTGATGATCTGCAGAACATTGTTCTATGATATTCAATACAGTTTTGGGAGAATTGGTTACGTTGTAATTTGTAACATACATGAACTAAAACGTAATTTTTGCTTACCATCCTGATGTAGCTATGTGGATGGCAATGTAAGCAGGGAAGGTGGTGATCGTGATACATCGCTATTTGGGCTGCCAGGAGACTGGGGGAAGAGAAAGAAACAAAGGGCAAAAGTGCAGCAGAGAGAGGAGAAGATATTTCGCTTATATAAGGAAGTGCCTAGGAAGTATAGCTGTTATCCAGAGATATCCAAGCGAAGGGCCAAAAGCGCATAGAAATCCAAAGGAGGGGTTCACCTCATCCTGTCTTGGAGATAAGAGGACACGGAGAGATTGGACAGAAGTGTGCCACCTTGTCCACCACCTGAGCCACTAGAAGCCATCCATCTCAACCTTCCTCGGCTCTTGTGTGGCTCCCAACTACTTCAATTGCTTTGAATGTGACTTGGACCATTAACCACCAGACATGTGGTCGTGTGTATTAATGCTGAGCCTTCTTTGGAGGGCCTACACTTATCTAACACAGATTTTTACTGACAAAAACTTGGAACACCGTGCAAATTCTCCTCCTGCACTCACATGGAAAATGGGCACGTTAGAGGCCTGTCATTGGAACCATTAGAGCAGCATATAGCCAAGTCTGTTCGCGAGCTTGCTTGTCTTAGTTCCCAATGCTTTACCTTGAACCTAGTTTTGGGCGTGCAAGATAGGATCAAGCATGAATTAACGTTGACCCTTGTGGTAAATGTTATTTAAGTCATGATCAAGTTTAGGTGGTATTAGAGTTGGTTCAATATGGTTCAGTAAAGTGCTTAACTCAGCTGAAGCTTATTTAATTTGTATCATGTATACACGAATTCATGTTTATAACATAAGTTAGAAAATGTTTGGAATATAAAATTGATTAAAAGGTGGATCAACTTGCAATCAAATTAGCTTTGAGACAGGCATGTTCCGAACATACATGCAACGGTAGAAATGTATCAACTTGCTATAGATTCGCCACCGTGGTTTATTCATGTCTATGTGAAGCTATTAATGTTAAAATATGTGATGGCCTAATAGTTAAGAGGTTAAACTGATTGTGTTTTGTCGGTTAGATTAAAACTGATTTAAGTTTATAATAGTGACATCAAAATCATCAAGGGTTAAATTTGCAGCAGCAACAACAACAACAACAATAATATTATTATTATTATTATTATTTCTAAAAATATAAGAAAATTAAAAAAGAAAGAAAGAAAAAGAAAAAGTGGGTTATTGACAAAACTGCAATTTATAAACAACATTTTTTTAGAAAAAAGAAGCCCATTAGGCCCAAATCCAGGTGGATAAAAGCCTAAAAATGTCCAAGAAAATGAGCGGGGCTGAGGATTGGTTCGCCTGAGCTGACTCATTTACTCCTCCACCCGACATTATGAGGGAATAGAATTTTTATTTTTTTGACCCTGACGAAGAAAGCCCATCCGTATTGCTTCGCAGTGTAATTTTATGATTATGTCATTTCATGTAAGATAACCTAAGGAATACGTGGACAGCACATAAACATTATGGTTCTCGATCACTGTTATTACTAAGCTAATGTTGGATTTTTCTCACAGAGAATTCCAAGGAGGCACAATAAAATAATATGGTACTTATTCTCTTTCCCTTCCATTTTGACATGGTGTTCAACTATTCCTAAATCATAACTATCATCCCAGCAATGTCGAATAGTTAATATCATTACTTTTTTTTACACCTTTTTTAGATTTTTTTATTCCTTTGCATCTGATAGACTTTAATGGGGGCATATATTTACCATTAATGTGATAAAATTTATAGTTCATTTAAATTTTTAATTAATATAATTTTTTTAATTTGAACAAAAAAGTAGCACTAAACATGATAAATAGATTAAATTTAATCTATGCATTATCCAGGACCCCAATGTACCATTTGATAAGAAATCTTTATGGAAATGTTACCATGGATGCCATCAAATTGATGAACATTGGCCCACTGGCTGGAAAATCGTTGAGCACCTCGATCTGTTGTGGCGGTAGGTGCTGCGTTGGACTGATCGGATAGAGACAAAGGTTGCCTACTTATCATTTCTCATCCGTTGGTTGGTCCAAGTAGTTGCCTTCCTGTCAACACATACAAACTGGGCGTCCACGCATCTGACACCGTTCGAAGACCTTCATCGCCCCGTATTGTACGAAACGCTCCCCTACCGTCTGCAACCATTATGTTTATTCGAGGGGAATGAAAATGCCGCAGGACCGCTCATGTCTTGTAAATGCGACGGCTGCAAATCCGTCGCCTCCCCGCGATGGATTACATTCAAGATTCAACGCACCCTCCTGATTCCGATGCCTTTTCCTTTCCATTCTTTTCACACGCATTTCCCACCCTATTAAAAGTCCAACGCACGTGCCGCGCTCGTGGCCGTAGGCATCGTGTGTATCGATGCTGCTCTTGCGCAATGTGTCAAATCGCATGCGTTGAAAAAGAGTAGTAACCCAGCTGAGGAGTCCAATTTTATGGATTTCGTCTACGGGATGTGGTGTGCTATGAAAAGATCGAAATTAAAAAATATCAGATGAATTTGATATTGCAGTGGGTAGATATTTGTTGGACCGGTGCATATATGTTTGCTCACATCATGCTTATATATATACATATCTCATCTTTGCAACGCAAGTGGCGGTAGATTTTAAGCAGGGTAAAACTAAAGCCTATGATGTCTGCTTATCACGCCTGCAACTGCCGTCGGCGTGTGTTTTTCATTTCTTCCACTCGTTTTCTTCAACCCGCATTACTGGTTGCCAGCTGGCCAGAATGTGGGCCCACTGGCCTTCTCCCAATTTGTCCTTAGTGATTATTCCTGCCCATTTGGAGACTAGCTATTGTCGACGACGCCATCGAGCGAGATTTATCCATTAGAACTGTAATTTTAAAGATAGCCCATCTCATGCTGTGTTGTAATATTATTTTTTCTAGCACATCTTCATAATACTAATTTAAGAATAAGAAAATAAACTTGAGTAACTAAAATAAAAAATTGCGATAAATATATTTACATTTCAAACATTTTTAGATAATTGCCGTAGAGTATGTGGCAAGGAACTTGGCATGCGTCCATGGACACTAGAGGCGTGCCTCAGAGGTATACTGGTGGGGCTTAAAGATGTAGTGAGTAAAATTCAACCTTTTCTTCTTTATATTTTAAATTCAATGTCTTAACTTAAAAAATACGGGTATTGGCCATGTAACGACAAAAAAGTTAAATTTAGTATTGAGATATTCATTTTTAAAAATAACATAATATAAAATATTTTATTATATTTTTTAAAGGTCAATTATATATATATATATAAATAAATGATTGAGGTCTTATTCCTATATATTTATAAATCTGGAGCACGTAGAGGATCAATTAATGAGATTTTGTTTGAAATAATTTAAGTTAAAAAAAATAATTAACGTTTATATTTTCCTATTATATCTTACGGAGCTCAACCATGTTCTTGTCTGCATGCGCTTGGTTTACCTGGCCCTCTCCTCTCCCACCCGCGACAGAGCGACACAGCAACCCTTCTCTTTCAATCAAAGGGTCGCGCAGCGCACGGAGGTATCCGAGCCGTCCGACACGGGACACAGAATAAAGATCGCATCGAGACCCACCTCGAGGAATACACGCCTCATATACACTGTTTCAGCGGGCCAAGGATTCAAAATCACGAAAATGCTGTCGAACGGGCACAGGGGCCCGGAGTTGATCTGACCTTCTTGAAGCAGGGCCAAGAAAGAGACCGCAGTGGACTGATGGCTCATGATAACCAAAGAACCTTTTAAAAATTAGCCTGTTCTGCCGTTG
Source organism: Pouteria campechiana (assembly GCA_036873735.1). Taxonomy (NCBI): domain Eukaryota; kingdom Viridiplantae; phylum Streptophyta; class Magnoliopsida; order Ericales; family Sapotaceae; genus Pouteria; species Pouteria campechiana. The sequence continues at coordinate 10,120 of JAYJMB010049054.1, forward strand.
TGACTGATGACCACGCATTGATCATTGATCATCTGCGGTAGCTCATCACAGACGGCCACAGTGAAAAGCCTACCAATCAGGAAACTGGGCTGTTTTTGTGGTGGGACCAAAATACTTGATAGGTTGGGTGGCAGCAATAGCCGTACTCCGACCCTGTGACTTTATACGCGGGGTGGAGGAGGGTGGTTGCAACCCACTGGTTGGAATTAATGCTCCTGAAGTCATGAGTCGATGGCCGTGATTGGTGAGGAGGAGGAGCACCATTCCAGGAGCAATGGACCGCAAGTGGGGAGTGGTGAACAGCGTGGACACCTAACGATGGTGGATTCCACCACACGACATACACGTTGCCAATCATTAATCTATGGAAACGATTCTTGGCCACCGATGAATGGCTTTCCACTCGCAATGCATTGCGGCAGCCGATCAAACCACAACCAGGTGCTGTGGAAAGCTAGCCGCGGATTTTGGTGCTGACTCTTACCTTGGAGCCACGGGCCATTGGTAGTAGGTCCTACTAACAGTCCCTCCATGGTGGGCCATGTTTACGTGTCCTCCACCCTCCCACATCGCCCATCATTCCTGACACAGCGGGCCGGTTTTCCCGTTGTGTAGACTATCGGTCGGTGGGTTTCATGGACGGAAAATCCCAAACAACTAAAAAATAAAGAAAGAAAATCTCCAATAGACGCGGTTCCCGTACTTGATAATTTGAACGTTTCTTTGGAGAAGACGATTCAGAGATTAAGAGAATTGAAGAAAATTTAAATAATTGATGGAAAAAGTAAATTCAATTAAGGGCGGAAAACTTCATTTTCAGTTAGCGATGAAAACCTCTCACTAAATAAAACTTCTCTAAATGACCTAATTATATAAATATTAGATATGATATACATGTAAAGGAAGAATAATGCATTCCTTGATTATGGATTTTTATATCTCGTTCAATTGTTTGAATTGCATCTAAACTATGAGCGTTCTCAGAAGAGCAATTTCTTCTAAGCTCTAATAAGCATCTGAGTGCTAATTTAAAAATACATGAGTATTTTTAATGTATAATCATTCATATGCAATGTTGCGACTAGATTTTAATAACTTTTATACTGTAATTAACCAAAATTCAAATAAAAAACAATATAAACTATTTACTCAAAATTAGTCGATAATATAAATTCTAGATAACTCTGAATTATCGAATTTGAAATGTCAACTCAAAACCAACATAAAGTGAAATTAAAATTTTTTATGATTGAATTATAATTTAAAAACGTGATTAGAATCAGAGTTGAATTGAATTTTAAATAATTAAGATCGAGTTAATCCGATTTCTGATGGAATATGTTGGCTGCATCACGGTTTAAATTTTTTTTTTTCTTTGCCCCTGTTTTCTCTGAAAACGGTGCCTTCGAAGATGGCATGCGTGTTGGATTTGCGAAGGTCCGTTGAAAGCACGATGCCAGGGGAGATGCTAACATGGCGGCCAAGGAAAAAAGACTAAATTCCTGAATCTGTGCGGAATGTGATGGAGTATGGGGTTCTTGACTTTTCTCTTTTAAACTTCTTCCCATAAATGGAAGATTTATCAGTTGAATTTTTTTGAAAAACTGGAAGGCAATAGACGACCAGAAATGTTTGGATAGGCATTCATGTCTTTTCAAAAAGTTTGGTGCAAATGCATTTTATTTTTTCAAAGAGACAGGAGCAATTTGAATTGGACAACCAAATACCCAGTGCCCTTAAGGCTGATGCTCCAATTATTTTTATAAGATTCAATGTACAAAATCAATACTTACACAATGAAAATTAGAAAATTAGAAAACTCAAAGGATCCATTTATTAATATTTTTATTGGATAAAACAGGCCAATGGTCCGACTACGCAGGCGACTGTCCACTGACGGACTGTCTGTGCGAGAGAGGCTCGCATGGAGTTAAGGAAGGTGCAGTAAGCAAAATATCAATACAATTACAGTCATTGTTTCTCCGGGTAAAGAATATTTAGAGCCTCTATTATGTGAATATTACTTATATTTTTAATTAAATTTATAAATTAGTTAAAAAAATACGCATCTATTTTTTTTAAAGAAAATACTACAATAAACCATTAATATAATGTGCATTGCTTAAAAGTAATATTTTAGCACTCATTAAACCGATAGGTCCATAAAAGAATTTTTACCACTTTCATAAGGACACTTCGATTTGGAATAAGAAAATGGAAGAAGAGGATGCATAATGTTAATAGTATGATGGGTAATGATTAGAATTATTCGCAAGCAATAATAAAAAGATATGGTTATCATGGTTGTTGACGAATTTTTAAAATTTTTGAGACAGTAACTTTCCTAGAATCACTAAAACAATCCTTGATTGTTCTCATAATTTTACCTTTTTAATTATTATTTATATTTTATAATAAAAAATTATATATTTTATTTTTATTTACTTTATAACCAACATTATTTACTTATACAGTACAAATATCATTTTTCTTTCCAATTTTTTTTTTTTTTCCTCAATCCGAGCACAACATTAGAGAAACTAGGTGTGAGGTGTTCCATGTCCTCTGCCTAAGACGGAACGTTTTGTTTAGTGGAGGAAGGTCTCTTTTTGTAAATTAGAAAATGATAAAAGGCTTGCGGTTACAATTTCACTAAAACGGAATTAAGAAACGGAACTGCGGGTGACCGGGTGGGAAAGACAAAAGGGGCAGATTCCAAGAACAACAAACCCCTTCCCTCGTCTACCCATTCTTTTTTCACGAGGGCTCATCGATTACGATCGCTTCTCCATCTGATTCCGCAAAATCTCATTGATTTTTCTGCATCGCCGCTCGGCTCTTCTGCCGACTTCTTGCCGAATCCTCGGATTTTTCTACCTTTGCCACCTATTTTTTCCGGTTCATATCCAACGCGGTCGGACGGCAGATTATCCGCCGACTAGGTATGAATTGTTCGATCCGATTATCATCTCAAAGCACAAACTCAGACATGTTTATAATTATTTTTTTTTGCCTTTTTTGTGGTATATCTGAATCCTGTCTATTCGATTTCTGTAGGAAGGATTTTTGTTCAAAATTTACATTTTCTTTAGGCTTTTTCCTTTATTTGATCCGCTACAAGTCACATTTCTGATTCCTTTATTTGTTTCATTTCATGAGGTGTTGATCCTATTTTATCACGTTTTGCCTGTAAAAATGTGTAACTTTATTTGACGTATCTATTGGTTTCGAGAGTTATTTCTATCTTCGGAATAGAAGAAACGAGAAATTCTATTACTTGGAATCTTATTCTGTTTTATGCGTTTTTTCTTCTGCTGGTTCTGATTCTTTATCTATGATCTGATGAATGGAGATCTGGTACCATTATGGTTCTTTTTCTCGTTCTCTTCCCAACGATCAGCATTTTATGTTATCTATATGGCACCTTCTATCAAAGTTTCCGTCCTATATTTTTTCTGAACTTTCTTATTTATTTTAATTTTTACGAAACTTACTAAAATGCGGCTAGAAATGATTTTCTTTGTTTAAGGTGTCGTTTGCATTTCTTTCTCGATTGAAGGAAGCAAATAATGCTTTCTTGATTTAGTAACCCCAAAACCTCTATTTGTTGGTGGTGGTTGATGGCACTCAGATATGATTAAATTGTAGAGAGAAGGCTAATAATTGAAGGGAACACCTCAGACAATGGAAATCTGGTGTGGCTTGCAAAGAGTAATTACTCTATTTTCCGCCTCATATATTCTTTGGATGGTTTATGTGTTTGTTTTAGTTTCTGGTCCAAATTGCCTTTAACATTTGTCCTTGGAAAGGGGTTTACTTATGGTTTTTTCAGTTGGATTCTTCCTTCATGGTTTGATTTCTTTTCCACGAACCTTTTGATATACCTGCAATGTTAATGCGTGTGTTTACGCTGAGAAAAGTACATGTGGGGTTAATTTTCTGGCCATTGATTGGCTTGTAATTTCCTGACTGTGAAATTCTTGGTGTGAATTCATCTGTGTTCATTATTAGTTTCGCCTTGGGTGTTTTATTTCAATATATATATTTCTTGCTTGTCAATATGCAGAGTGATTAAATCATCAGCGTTGTATCTTCCTGCTGCTTTGTGACAATTCATTGAAGGTATGGTCTCATCTGTATTTGGTTCTATGTTCACTTGTATTTTTCTCCTACTGTAGCCTTTGCTTTCAGTGCTATGAATGTAAAAGCTCTAATTTCTTCTTTCACTTTTTCAGTGAATAGAAATGCAATGTTTTCTTTTACCCTCTCTATTGTGTTTGAGTTATTTGCACATTGATTAGTAACTAAGAATGTTGGGTTCTGTTGCCTTTTCATTTTGATAGGAATATGTTTGGAGGTAACAATGGGACTCCCGTGTTTCCTGTTTTCCTGGAGGAAAACCAGTTCCAGTATGACTCTAATACATCAACACAGCTGCAGTTGTTTGGAAACTGTGAGATTCCTCAATAATCAATTACTTCAGTTTGTTTGTTGACTGTTTTTCATGTTTTATAGGACATCAATTGGCTATGCCACTTTGTTTCGCTCCATACTTGACTCTGTTATTATTGAGGAGTTTGCTGCTGGTGCATTTGACATTTTATTCTTTTTCTCTTTCTTCTTTTTCTTCTTCTTTTTCCTTCTCCTGCACTTTGGTTATTTTGTCTAATATCTTTCTCTTTTTGTGTTTCATGTGCTTATTCTTTCCTTGTGATCATTTTTCTGCATAACTTGTTCCATACAGGGACCTAAACCTATAAATTAGTTTTTGATGTTGTTAGCAAGTACATGTGAGGAGATTATCCCCTGTTTCTGAAATGAGGATCCATTAAATGCTGTGCACTTGAGCTGGAAACCTGATCAGGCTAGTGGAGTCATCTTTAGTGATAATCTCCCACTGCTCCAGACATGGATGTTTTAAAGCTGTGTGGGATCCAGAACTGTCTTTGTCTATCTCCTCCACCAATCTATAGTCTTCTCTTCACATTGGCTTTCCAGAGTTCAGCCCCTGCTTGATTGTCCTGAATACTGGCAAAAGTTAAGTGTTTTTATCCTGGTCTGAGTGTACCCATTCCAAGTGGTGCCTACCATAGAACTCTGCAAGCACTTCTTTAATTTGATCATGCATCTCTAGGAATATTATAAACTTGCTAAGTCATTTATCTATTGGGATATAATTCTCCATTTTTGGTTCTTTCTTGTATGGGAAAGAGATGTATTCTGATCAGTGCATTCCTCTAGACTTGGGCTTATGCCTTAATTGCCCTCCAACCTCTTAAGAATGTCTAGACATTCCAGCCTTAGCATCTACACTGTCGGTTTTGAATCATTATGTAGGTTTCCTTTGTCCTTTGTGCCTTCTAATTTTTGATGTTGTGAGTAGCCCATCTTTGTTGATGCAATTAGTTCTGAACTTCTGCTTCATGCCCTCAACTTCAATTAACGAATGCAAGTTCTAATTTTTTCCCAACAACTCTTCAGTTCATTGAATGATTGAGGTATGATGACAACAGATCTAGTTCTCCAGAATAGATCATCCTGAAAAGTTATGAGTCCATTTTATGTTCCTTATTTACTTAAAAGGGTAAATCAAGAAAGAAATTTATTTTGCCTTGTAGATTTATTATTTTCCCCTTTGTTTTATGATCCCATGTTTGTCTTGATTTCCTTTAGTTGTGTTGTGCTGAGCATATGAATAAAAAAATATTTCCTCAACAAGTGAAATGGCATCCTTATAAGCTGAACCATTTCTCTTTATATAGTGCCACTTAAAGATAACATATCAGGAATAGGTGAGCAATTCGTATGGCAAACATCTGCCAGCCTAAGATTGCTTTGAACAAGTTAGGTCTCTTGACGCTGCTGGTTATTTTCATTTTCATTTTCTAATTTCTGTCTTTTTACTTCACATCACTGAATGATTTTAAGGTATTTGTTGTTGTCATATGACCTTTATTCCCTAAGTTCCATTGTGATGCAGTTCAAGCAGGTTGCAGTGTGGATCCAGTAAACTATGTTGGAAATGATCATGTCTCCGCTCTAAATAGGCCAAGCAAAAGGAGCAGAGAGGCAGAAGACATTTCTAGGCAGCATAAACTTCAGATATCCTTAAACAACTTCTGTCAAGATGATGCTGACCGATCAATGAGCATTCCAAATCTCAATGCTGTATCAACTGGGTTGAGGCTGTCCTATGATGATGATGAACGTAACTCGTCTGTTACTTCAGCTAGTGGAAGTATGACAACTCTACCTGTCATTTTGTCTCTTGGTGACAATTTGAGAACTGAGATAGAACATCAGAAGGAAGAGTTTGATCACTACATTAGAGTTCAGGTACCAATGGCTGCTTCCATTGCTTGACTAGATTAATACTTTGGCTTAATTTTCCTATTGTCAAATTTAGTGGGATGTGAACCAAGCATCAGCGGTGCCCACTTTTATGTGCCATGAGTATAATAATGCTGTTGATGCAGTCCCTCGGTGCATGAACAAGGTTAGAATCAGACTGGCAGTGCACGTTTGACGCTTGCTTGATTTTTACCTGATTTGTGAACTGTCCTGATTTTCAGGCCAAGAGCCAACCAAGTGACAAACCTTTCTAACCTCCCTGCTTGCAATGGGTTGGTCATGTATGAGGTGGGGTCTGTGTTTGTGCTGGCAACCTCATCAGGAGCAATTACTTAAAACTGTGAAGACTAAAGGGAACTTTCTTGAGCATTCAAGAGAAAACTGTAAAGACTAAAGAGAACTTTCTTGAGCATTCAAGATAAATGATGCACTGAGTACACATGAATTGTCACATTTCTATTTGTTACACTATTTGGTATGTTTGGAATATGCTCCTGCAGTGGAACGTCATGGCCATTAGGTAAGATATTCTGCTTGATAAATCCACATGCTTCATCAAGCTTACCTAATTTCAAGGCAATCCCGTGAACTGCCACCTGAAATCCTTGTTGCAAACCGTGATTCCTTCAATTTCTGGAAAACGTTTTCAGTGTCTCAATGGCAAACATATTTCTGCCCTTTCCTAAATGCTAAGGGTATGCAAATGATCTTATTTGTTGGCCATTTCTGAAGTTTGGTGTTAAGGCCCCGTCTAAGTTATAGTTGAGAATCAAGTAAAATCGTATTCCTTATCACATGTTGTCATACCTGAAGTTGGCTGCGGTTTGGTGTGAATTTTCTTTTCATGTCAAACAGGAGGAACAAATTTCTAAAGGGGTAAGGGAGATGAGACAGAGGCACATGGCTTCTTTCCTAGGTGCAGTTGAGAATGGAGTTGGCCAGAAACTACGGGAAAAAGAGCTTGAAATTGAGAACATGAACAAGAAGAACCGGGAGCTGGTGGAGAGGATAAAGCAAGTGGCTATGGAAGCCCAGTCTTGGCACTACCGAGCTCGCTATAATGAGTCCGTTGTTAATGTCCTGAAGAGCAATCTGAAGCAAGCAATTGCCCAGGGTGCTGACCAAGGAAAAGAAGGCTGTGGAGACAGTGAAGTTGATGATGCAGCCTCCTCTTTTGACCACAATGCAATTGTGGGTGGGGCCACAAAAGCCATTGTGGGGAAGAATGGTGGGCTGAAGGAGCAGATGATTTGTAAGGCCTGCAAAAGCAAGGAAGTTTCAATCTTGTTATTGCCCTGTAGGCATCTGTGCTTATGCAAAGACTGTGGGGGGTTCATTGAGGTCTGCCCTGTCTGCCAAACCAAGAAGGCTGCAATTGTTCAGGTTTTCATGTCCTGAAAATACAGAGAAAAGAAAATGGAAAAAAAAAAAGTACAAAGAATCAGATTGTATCTTATACAGCGCACTAAATGCGTCCTTTTACACGTTCATCCTCTTCATTGGTGGATTTAAGAGTGTATCTAAAATTGTCGGACCTTTGATTGAATCCTTGTTGGTTTTTGGTCCATCCTCTTCTTCTCTTTTTGCCTTCCGCTGCAGTTTCTTTTATGATAGTTAGCCTATGATCTTTGCCAGCTTGTGGATCCACCTTCCTCTTAAGAAGGGATAAAAAGAAGAAAGGTGCCGGTACTCGAAGATGTCTCTGCAACATGATGGGGTATGCTAGAGTCAATGTTCAACAACCTGGAGTGGAGAGAGGCCTCAAGTAGACTAGCCCTGCCATTTTACTCATCGAGGCTGTGATGTTCAGCACCTTTCTTCAGCGTGCTTATTGATAGTTGACTACAGATTTTGGAAGGGATGAAGGCTTCATCGCAAGGTGTGTTGAACAATGATTTGTGATGCAGCGGTAACGATGAAAGGCAAGGGCAGTTGATGATGGCATGACTTGTGAGCATCGTCCGAGCGTCGAATACCGGTTTTGTTATGAGTACCTGACCAGACATGGAAGTCATGCATTAATATACCCCATACCTTGGCCGGTCGGTGACTAGCTCATACCCGAATTAGGAGAATATTAGGAAGATGCAGAAAAAAAAACTTTTATGGAGCATAGTTTGCTCGGAATTCAGATGTTGTCGCTGATATTACTTAATAATGTCTAGAATACGTGGGAAACTTATTGAGGCACAGACAGCTTAGGTGTAATGATCGGCACGGTGCTTTATCGAATTCTAGTAGGTGTGGGTCAGTTTGAGTAAGGCCTAGCATTTGGTTGAGCCAGCTTCACAACGGGTGAGCGAAGGGGCAGCGGGCTCCGTTCCGCGGTCAGGAGTCGGTGTAGATTGATCTTCATTGAATGCGGATTCTTCCAGGCGTCTTCACGACCCATTGCATGTGCTTCCCTTTTGACATGGAAGCGCTCAAATCCATTGTCCACTTTCTATTGACGCATTAGTGCATTACGGTTTGGTCTGATGGACTATAATCGCCGCGGATTGCAAGCCCATGATGAAATCCTAGGCCTAAAGGCAGCCCAAGATGCCCCCAACCCATGCGTACTTGGGCAAGAACCCATGAAGAAGTTTCAGAGCCTCAGCCCATACGCATCGACTCCAACCGGAATTTCCGTACAACGATGCCTACTCCGTAACTAGCCAGAGAAGCCAGCTTTACCTGTCAAATCCCATGCATTATACATCGCCTGCCAAATGAAAATACTGTTGTTGCACGAAATCTGTGTCTCCGCTCATAAATCGCCATGAGCTCTTTCCTTTTCACCGCTGAGGATCGTAGTCGTCGAGCTGAATATGAAAGCAGAGTTGGATTAAACCAGTCAGCTGACCAGTTTACAGTTGAACTAGTCCAACCGGCCGGTTTGGTCCGGCTCATCACACTGATCAAAACCATACGTTTTCTTCTATTTCGAATTGAAAAATGTCCGTTTCGTTGGATACATAAATAAGGAATTAAAGGCGATAAATGAACAGGCGTAGGTGGCATAAGTTGGAGAAGACGATAATATCAGCTATCAAGAAAATAAAAGAAAAGAAAAGAAGGACAAACATTTAATTAATTGGAAAGATATAAGGTTTTGATTACAAATATAGATAATAATAAAAAAAATTAGTAATAATATAAGTGGAGGTAAATAAATCTCACGTAACAAAAAGTAGAGGAATGAAGTCCGAATAGTCTATCTTCCCTCTTGTAGTTGGAAAAAAAAAAAAAAAACACTTTCATTCATCCATCTTGTGCCCTCTGGACCTCATTTGGTCGCTTGTGTTGGTCCCCAAACATAATACATATAGGCCTCGTTTTAGGTTTGAGAGCTGAGCCGCGACTAAAATCAGGGCGGCTAGAACCATCGTCCATAGTCCGACTACAGATGATGTGTGGCCCATTTTTTCATCTGTACCATTTTATTACATCTAGGTTCATTTCAGATCTGCCAAATGGGTGTCTGGGCCCATTCTACTTTAGCCCCATATTTCAGGCATAGAAATGCAGGCTGCATGAGTTTCAGGCACTAGACACTGTTAAATAAACTTTCTCTGTGAGTGGTGAACCGATTTGGATCCCTTAAGAGCCGGGGGAACACAGGGCCAACTCGCTTGACTCGGTCCTACCGATTTGTGTTACCAGACCTGTTCGTCAAGGTTCAAACTGCCATCATAAAGACTCGCAGACACTGACACTCTGACATGACACTGCGAAACACACCTTTTCTGGAACCTCCTAATTCATGCTCAACATGTCGCAACAGCTCCATGCCAAGCTGGTATGATAAACGTTTTAGCTGGTGCTTTCCGAGGTTGGTGTTAAACGTGTCGATAGTGCTTGGGAGTCAATGTGGGCATCAATTGCTACCCCACATCACCATAAATTGACCTCTATGTCGCGTGCATATAAATCAAAGGAAGAGCTAATTCATTGTCAGGACGGGCGCATAAAAATCTGAACATGTATGAGGTTCTACGTCGAAGTTCACGTGATTCCCGACTGAGCTCGACGCGACCAAGCAGGAAAACGCGTAAGCAGTTTCCTATAAATAAAAGATTCTCACGTGACACTTGCGTTATTGATGGTCAATCTGAACCGTCCACCTTGCCAGTTTTGCGAACCACGTTTGAAGTCGTGGAGTTTGACCTTGCACCTATTTCATGAAATCATTTTCCACCCATGGATTCATTGTGGGGGTGTGGGGGGCGCGGTGTGGGGAAGTTGGGAAGGAAGAGAGAGACGGGAGGATCTCAATTCAGATTTTGTAGGCCGCACGCATGCGGAGACAGCTATCCATGTGCAGCGGCATCGCTTGCAACGTTGGATAGCTATTGCAGTGGTTTCGAGCTTTTAATAGCCATGACCAAACAATGCTGAGATCTCCAAGACTCCTAAAATAGAGATATTTCACTTCACAGGAGGCCCATAACACATGGAGTAGATATTTAAGGGTATCATCAATGGCCTGATTAAGCTGCGTCTGAGTCTTTTTCCCATGCAGCAATAGTCGAAGTTTGATCTCCTACTAACCTTAGAGACTTTGACATGACCCATCGACCAATACTATCCAAGGACACGTAGATTGAACATTAAAAGGGTTTTCATATGCTCATGGATCTACCCCACAACGCTTTTCACCTGATTTCAAGAAACACTTCAAACAATATTCATCTGATGTAGCTCAGATTTTCTATCGCCCGTTTTTTTAGCTTAAAAAATTAATTGCGTATTTGATACTAAACGTGCACAATTATATGAGAATACAAAACAAGTTTATTATGGAATTATATTTTTTTAAGGCTTTCCTGTTATACTCAAATATTTGTTTTTGCCTTAAAATTTAGGTTAAAATGTAACAAATGAAATTTGTTCCGTATTGCTTTGTCGGACCTCCATTTACAAGAAACTGTCATCACCAGTCATTCAATGGGTTCCCACTACCCAAACTGTCAATCATTTTAGATGAAAAATTAGGATAATAATTAAAAAAATAGATAATAAGTGGTTGAAAGTAAATTCACATTATTTGCCTATACATCCATATCTATCTCGATATAGATAGATATATAAGGAAAAATTTAGTAATGATATCGTAACTGTACGAAATTGTTTTCTTTTTTTACCGAAGAAGACAATCAACTGAAGACCATGTAATATCAGTTGATGGATGATTTGGGAAAAATTTTCATTGATTACTTGTATTAATTATGCGATTATCATTTGGTCGCTGACTACGGATTTGGCAAGCATACGAAAATGTCAATTTACTTAAACGACACATACGTGCTCGCGCTGGTTTAGATTCTTCTACAAATAACAAGCTCGTTTCTCTGGTTCTCCTTGTCGTGCTCTCTCTCCCTCTCCTTCTGTCTCTAGGATGAAGAGCGTTGCGGCCGCACTACCGTCCTCCTACAAGTTCATCACATTCCAGCGGCTCTCAAGACCAAATTCTCAACATAGATTAAATCCAAACTCCCTCTCCTGCGCTGAGAAGCCCATAAAACTCAACTCATTCAATGGATGCTTCGCCTTTTCCTATCCCACACACTTATCCTTACCACCCTCCTCTCATTTCAACTGCTCGTTTTCCTGTCGCCACGATAGCCGGTCTATGAATGTCACCGTTAAAGCGAGCTCTGTTCCAGAGATCGTCGATGACGCTGCGAATTCCAGTAGCTTGGTCAAGACCTTGGAGCTGGCTTGTCTCATGGCGCTTTGGTATATCTTCAATATCTATCTGAATATCAACAACAAACAGGTGCTTAGACTTCTTTCGTATTCTTTTTGAATTTTACTCTTACACAACGAGAAGTCCGAAGTCACACTTCTAATCTTTAGGCTCTTCTCAAGGGCTACATCGCTTCAAAGGCAGTAGATAGTTTGCTCATTTTCAACGCCCAACAACTGAGTTTTACTGATGACTCCGTTGCAACTGTTCAATGGATGATGGCATCCAAAATGGGTGGTTGTTGTGAGATTTCCTATTGTTTCGACAGAAAGGATTGTCTGCCTCCCCATCGTTTTCACTTTCTGAGTGACTACATGGGGTTAAAATGTACCACTGGAGACCGAAACAAGTATGGCGCATTCGTCATGGGAAACACTGTTCACGGAATTTGGTGCAGATAATGGTCTTACTGGAAGTTTTTCTGCTAATTCAAAGATTGAGCTTTTTTTTTCCCCCCCTCGTGACATCTTCGTGATGTGGCTCAAAATTGCACCATCGTTTAATCATACCCTGCAAATAAAAAGTGCTGCATGGTTGACTTCCCAGCCAACGTTTTAATGTTAGCATCTTAAAAGCAAGCAGCATGTTGTCTTGTGCGACTTTAAGAATGGTATAGCACGTCATGTTTCCCTTCACCGTGCACACTATAAAGTTCTATGTTCTTACAAATTCAGACCATTTTTCTCATCTCTTGGGGTTAATCTATTCTCCGAAGGAGAGAAAAAAAGGGTATCTGATACGTTGTCGATAGGCAGGTTTTGAAGGTCTTTCCTTTCCCGATGACGGTCACCTCATATCAGTTTGGTGTTGGGGCTGTTCTGGTTCTGCTGATGTGGTCAACCGATCTCTGCAAGAAGCCAAAGCTTACCCCAGCAACGGTATTTCATCGCCATCTTTGTTTAAGCTTACCCTATCTCATGTTTAGTGCACATGGGGGCATTAGAAATTTACTACCACTTTCGTTCTTGTACATCTTTAGTCCTTCCATTTGTTTTTATCAGAGAACGACAATCCTCTTATGGATGGGTTGTATGTCTCGTCTGTGGCTTGCGTTAGGAAAAAGGATTTTTTTAACGATGCGTCTGTTTTCAACGTGAAAGGAGTATGAAAGTACTCATTAGCCTCTAATACTCTATCCAATACACAGGTTGCAGCAATTCTGCCTGTAGCAATGGCGCACACGCTAGGAAACCTTTTCACTAACATGAGCCTTGGAAAGGTTGCTGTCTCCTTCACTCACACGATCAAAGCCATGGAGCCCTTTTTCGCTGTCCTTATGTCCGCCTTATTTCTAGGCCAGGTGAGCTTTTATGTTAAATTCTCTTATTAACATGCGCTTAAGCTGCAAGGGCCCACCTTGTGACGTGTATATAGAAACAAAACCACGTGCAACTGGGCTCACATTTTTCTCGTCTCTGTGCATTCCAAGAACCAGACCTCTGTAAGACACAGTTTTGGGCCCCACATGAGAAGTATCTGAGAGAATTAGTCAAATGAGCTTGTCCTTACAAAGGCCTTTGATTGTCCTGTCACTGCAGTGGCCTACACTATGGGTTGTTTTATCTCTGGTGCCGATTGTAGGCGGAGTGGCATTGGCTTCAATCACTGAGGCTTCTTTCAATTGGTAAGCAAAATCTCATCAAATTATTCATTTTAGAAATTCATGGGTGTAGGCGTTCTGGCCAATGTTTGGAATGGCGCTCGTGTTTTTATGTTGATTTCCCCAGTCCAATGACAACACCTTACGAGGGTAGTGATTGTGGACTTCCACGTTGGCTCCATATTCACAGAGATATTATGAATTTAATCGAAATTAATTAAAGGTGCATTCCAAACTTTACAGCCAATCAGTCTGCATTGATTCAAACATTACTAAAAGTTGATGGAATTCGATGCAATGCAGCCAGAAAAGTCATTTACTTTAATTCAGATAATCGGCCTTTAAATTTTTTTCTTCGTTTCGGGAAACAGGGCTGGATTTTGGAGCGCCATGGCTTCCAACGTGACCAATCAATCTCGCAATGTTATCAGCAAAAAGTTCATGATTAGGGAAGAGGTAGTTGCCTTCACTATCGAAAAAGAAGATGCATCCATGCTTTGAGACTTGGATGAATCATGGTACAATAAAAAAAAAAAACTAGTGTAAATCGATTCGGACTAAGTTTAACCGTATCCGATGCATGTCCAATGAAAGTCCGAATCACAACTCAACTCGAGACCGGAAGAGTTGAGGAGGAGCTGAGTCCAGTTGTTGGTTGATCCATCAGTTTTAGGGTTTGGTCGGGTCTCATCTTGGGCACAAATCCAGGTATGATGGGGGTAGCTACAACGCAAGCTCGAATCTGACAATGGCCCCACCATTCCCATCGCCATGGCAGCTAAAGCAGTTTGTTGTTTTCTAGCTTTGAAAAGGTAGCTAGTCTTTTTAAACTGGAAAAAGTTGTTCTGAAACAGGAACCTTTGGACAACGTTACCCTCTTTTCGATAATTACAATAATGTCATTTCTCCTGTTAACCCCGGCAGCACTGCTCGTTGAGGGAGTCAAATTCACACCTTCGTATCTGCAGTCTGTGGTAAATATACGTTACTTCTCCTGCGTTTCCCACCTTTCCTTTAAAAAAAAAAAAAAAAAAAAATCTTTTCTGTATTCCCTTATTTTACATACTACCGGTTGCAGCATTGAGAACAATATTACATGGGTCTTCTTTTTTCTTCCACTTGTAGGGTTTGAATGTCAAAGAAGTATACATCAAGAACTTACTTGCAGGGTTTTCATTTCATGCTTATCAGCAGGTAAGCTTTTGCTGTGCTCTTTGTTGCTTTTTCATATGAATCATTGCAACTTTTTCTTATACTAAATGATGCTTTTGGAACTAGTTCTGCATAGTAGTAGGCTGAGCCAGAGTGTAAATGGGCAGCTTTAGCTCCATTTTGATAATAGCAAGCCGCTATCACTTGATGCTTTGATACTATTCTTGGCAACCGTCTCGCTCAAGCTGTGCATATGGAGATGCACTTTCGCCAGCTCACCCCACTCACCAGAAAAGCTAGAAATAAGCTGTTCCAAAGGAAATTAATTAAAAGCGAGATGAACTCGTTTGCTGGAATCAGCCATTGCGAATTCATCTCTGCATCTCTGCTAACAGTACTGATTCCATAGTTTCTCTTCCACAGCTTTCGTACATGATACTGGAGAGGGTAACACCTGTTACCCACTCAGTTAGCAACTGTGCCAAGCGAGTGGTTGTTATTGTTGCGACCGTTATCTTCTTCGGAACGCCCGTCTCCCCAGTCAATGCCTTGGGTATTCCATTTTACCTCTTTATGACCACCTGATAATGGTAACCGTTTGGGTTGCTCATCATCCTACTTTTGGATCAGTTTCTAAAATTCTTGCTCGACTTCATTGCAGGGACGGGGATAGCACTTGGTGGAGTCTTCCTGTATTCAAGGGTAAAGGGGATAAAACCGAAGATGGGGCTAAGCTCGCCATTTCTCAACAAGTGAAATGCTTCGGCGTCCTCGAGTTCCAAGCTGTTTATGCCGACGAAGGTTGGAGCGAGTCTTAATTCTTTATATATGAGGGAATGGGAATGCTTCCCCCATCTTTCTCAACGAGTTTGATAATTAAAATAGCGATAGGGATCATGCAATGGGACCGTAACACTGGCAGGGTACAGCATCATGTTATGTTAGATAGTTGAAAAAAACTGACAGTATTACAATGAAAGCTTCTCCATTTCTCCAGCTTTTAAATTCCTTTAAAATCATTGGGGACGATCTGATGCAAGTCCACATGGCGCCCTTTTTTTTTTTTAAATGAGTCTCCGATAATTCCTTACTACCCAGACAGTGTTTTGATTCGCCATCCGGTTCAAGTAGCATTTTATACCTCAATGCTATTTCGAGCCAACTCCAGCTCAAATTGTACCTTTCACTCTGCAAGTTCCGTTGGATTCCCGCACGCTAACAAGCAGCTAGAAATGCGTTTCTTAAAAAGAAATCAATCGGGTCCTTTCTTTGTAAACCCCCATTACCCGGCGTTGCGTCCAACGAGGCATTTATCCTGAAATCCCACTAATTTCAAGCCAGTATTGGGAATTTGTGGCTTTAATATAAATTGGTTGTGGTACATGATTACTAAGTTCCATGGCACCAATATTGCTCCAGTTTCAAGTTAAACAAAATGAGGGGGAAAATGCATAGAAGACCGATACACCAATTGCCTAATCAGTTTTATGGGTGGGGACAGACCGAAAGTTTGGCTTTGCTTTCTCACGCCAGCTGCATCCTTTATTTGGGAGGGTCACAGGGGCAATTAGCTTCCTTCGACCTTGTAGCACTGGCTGTGCCTATCCCAGCATAAAAGCCCATTCCATCCCTACCAGCCTCTCTGCTCTAACATGAAAAGCATTATTTGACACTTCTCCCATTAGTTACTATCAAGGTTTTTGTGGCATTTACTACAGAAACCAACATTCCTACATCTATTACATCATCTATAGCTGATTAAAATGAGATGGACCCATCGTCGGAAGTCGGTGCTTCACAGTGTTGAATCCGCAGTTTCAGTTGACCTATACTACATTACTAAGGTAAAACACCGGTTGCGGACTCCTGGGGTGTTGGTCGTTGTGGCTACGGTTCTCTTCTTCAGGACTAGTCTCCTTGATCAATGTCTTGGGTATTCCAGTTGCTACTTGACAATAATCTGATAATGGTATTAGTTCTAGTTCGATTAAATATGGGGCAGTGTGTAAAATGGAAAGCTTCATGCAATGGTAAATGCCCTCACACATCAATGTCTGTGGCACTTGGCAGCGTCGTGCCCCCAAGCATCCTGATGATCAATCATCTTCATCCTGCTTGAAATGCATATTTAATTCCACTGCTGGGGCGGTTACAGCATTTGCACCTTGCAGTGACGCAGATAAAGACAAAGAAGGCCTAAGCAAGTATTTTCTAAAGACGTAAACATCCTCATTATAATAGGTATGATGTCGTAAGCTGCAAAGCCCCACATCAGCAGTATGGGGAGAAGCCGATGTGGTAAGGAGCTCTTGAATAAAAAAGGGTGACTTAGAAATTCTAATGGGTGTTCATGTTACATGAGGGGCTTGACTTATATAACATTTGAAATTAAAACAACTCTAAAATCATTTGCATATGGATGACTCCCTAGAGACTTCACACAAAGATATAACAGTGTCATACAAGCTCACAAGAGGTATGAGTTCTATTTGCGGGTTTTGCTTTAGTGTGGAAGAGCCCTTTATGTGCATATCCTCTAATGAAAGCACCAAAGAATTGAACAAAAAAAAAATCATAAATTGCATAAATCTCACATTAGCTAAGTGTTGAGGAAACTCTTAAATTTAAAAAGGCAACTTGAAAAACCCCAAATGGGTATTCATTTTGAATAAAGGACTTTGCCCCATATATGGATTTGGACCCAAATCATATATAGAAACAAATCTATGTGAACTCTCTTACCACATGATGGGGAATTAGAATGAAACATTCTATACCCTTACTAAGGAGAACTATGAAGAAAGATGCTTTTATTAACTTCTTACCTAAGCCTTTCTCTTTTCTTTACCTTTCTAAATATCTTTACAATATCTTCAAAAGATGATTTGATTTATCCATGCATTGATAAATATTTTGGATTGTGGCATCGAAACGCACTACATCCAAAACATCTAAAATTTCTATCAAAATAAGCATTTGTGGGGTTCCTAAATATTCTTGAAAGTCAATACAAGGGTGTAACAATTAGACTAAATATTTTAACAAGACACTTATTTTAATAAGTCAATAACCATGTTATGTATCGTATGGGCCTAGGTTGTTTGTAGGGATGAGTCTCGCAACCAAAATAAGCATCTATTTAGGTGTCCCTAGGTCATTCTCTTTTTAACTCAGAAGTTTCCCCAACACAGTTGATATGAGACACAAAAAACTTACAACATTCTCCCTAATCCAATCCCCTAATGCTCTCACTGAGGGATCCACATAAAGGGTGCTCTTTACACCAAAGTGGAAATCGGAGAGCAAAGTTCATGCCTCTTATTTGCCAAAGTGACACGCTAACATTTCTCTGTGGGACTTACATTGATCATCATGTGCTAATGCCTTTGAAGTTATTTTCATACCAAATATTATATAAGTCTAGATTCATGAGGGTCAAGTCTTTTACTAAAAATGGGTACCCATTTGAGTTTCCCTTAAATTGCACTTTTTTAACCCAAGAATCTCCCTATGTGGAAATTGTGCAGCTTGTGACATCAAGATATACCGATCAAAGATCTATGTCAGTTTAATGAGTTAAGAATCAATTTTAACAAACGCATGCCAACTAGACCACACTCAAATTGGTCATAAGCCTATGTCAAAGCAATTAGCTATACTCATAAAAACTCAAAGATGATGCATCTACTATTTTTATACAATCTCACGAATGTCAATCTCCTGTGGGGATGAAAGCACCCTACCTGCAGCTGCTTTGACTAGGGCACACCTGAGCTAGTACATCCTAGCTGGTTGTCCTAGCTTTTAACCTGGTTCATTGACTAACTAACATGGATGTCTTCACAAATTGATAGGATAAATCACATAAAACCATGTGAAACCAACAAATGTTTTTCATCCTTAACCATTCACATGCAAATCTGGTGCAAACAAAAGCTATAATTGTGATTTAGGTTTGAGGTTCATTCATTTCTTACTAAATGCTACTTAATACTGGCTCAGAACAAGTTGGCATATACATTGTATCAATAGGAGCTACTGTTATTATTGGCTCTCACAGCAGAGCAGCTACAGGAAGGCAAAAGCCCAGTGGTATTCTATAAGAGAACACCAACCTCCTGCTTAGAGCTGAAATGAAGGTTATGCTATTGACTTTTATTGTTGTCTGAAAATTCTGCTTTTGGTGGCAGATCAGATTTGCTACTGACATATTAGTAATTCAATAAAGGAACAGAAGCAAGAGAAGGGTGTGATAAAGTTGTGTCCATGACCTTTAAAGATTAGCTTGGATTTCAGCTTTTGCCAGTAGGGCAAACATTAATCAGGCATGAAATAACACCATAAGCAACCCTCATCTGCAGGGTGCATAAGTGGGTTGGTGACCCCAATCAAGAGTGAACACATCGCAGGCCACACACGTAAGATGAATGTAATAACCATCATGGATCCCATAGTTGACAGAGAGAGGAGATATTTAGGAAAAAGGGTGATCTTAAGCTTTATAAGCAGGGATGACAATTTCACCTAATACATTGATCTTTTGGGCTGAAGCCCAAACTGTAACAAAGTGATATTAGAGCGAGCTCAATTCTAAGTACCCCTGGGTGAGCCACCCCAAGCATTCCAAGGGAGACTAAGCAAAGTGGACAGTCCAAGACAAGTGCTCTAAAGGGAGTCGGTAGAATGAATAAGCAAGCAAGGTGATTCTACCATACTAAGTGTTACAAGCTCAGACTTAGTCTATGATCCAACTTGAAACTGACCTAAGGTGTGCCAAGCCTTAGCAGCCTAAACCGACTTAAAATAACAAAAAGAGGCACCCGGATAACGAAAATGCTCAAAAGAGGGAATAAGCAATGCAACTTACAG
>JAYJMB010049065.1:0-13398 GCA_036873735.1 Pouteria campechiana
AGAACAGAAGAGAGAGAGAGAGAGAGAGAGAGAGAGAGAGAGAGAGAGAGAGAGAGAGAGAGAGAGAGAGAGAGAGATCCGCTTCCGGTAATCTTCTTTCTTGTTCTACTTTTTCGTTGGAAAAAATGTGAAATGTAGGTTGGAAGTAATAGCTCGTCTGCGTTTTCACGAGGTTTTTGTATTTCCTTATGCCTCTGGAGCTTGATCGACGTAGGAAATGCAATGCATTGAAACAGGGTAATTTGAGTTTTTCGTGGTTTGGAATTGGGCTGCGGTATGTAGATTTTTTTAGAATGGGGGACTTCTTCTCGCTCGATTTGAGTTCCGAACGGTGGATGTGGAATTAATATCTGTTTCTTATTGATTAGCACTGGGTTTCATGTGCAATTGATGGATTCGAGGTTTCAGCGGCTAGATTCGAGTTCCTCTCTCCGAACCGTGATGCTGTCTCCTGCATTTCCTGTACCGTTCTTGAAATCAGGTTTCTGCCTAGATTCGTCCAGAACTGTTAGATTTGAGCTGAAAAAAAGCGTCTTTTTATTGAGGGAATATCGAAAGTTCGTTCAGGCAGCCTGGCGTTTTTAAGCTTTACTTGAATTTTTTTTGAGGCTTTTTAGGTTTGGTTTCTGCTTACCCTGTCTGCATGCAATTGATTGTTAATCTTTCGCTTTCCAGAGGTTTTCTGAGTAGGTTTATGTCTCAATCAATGGGCTAAAGCTATCCTTTTTGTGCTGGTTTTAATGTCGAAACGCTTTCAAATGAGGCGTCGTTGAGTCTGTTTGTAGTCATTAATGGATTGTAATTGAGCCTTTTAACTGTAAATTTGCCTCGGTAAGCATAACTTCAGCTGTGGTTGTTAAGGAATTATTCTTGTATTGAATTCTTGCTGGCGACACCGAGTGGTATATTTTAACGAAAAAGTAGTTTCATCACGGAACTATGATGGAAATTTGTCTCAGGGAAGCTGATTTGAGGCCTTTTTAATTGCTGTGTTGGACGGCCCTCCTTCCTTTCTTTTGTTATGATCAAAGGACTTTTTTGTTTTATTGATTTAACGGTGGAAGGTTCACTAATTCGAGTCTGATTCATGTTACCATTAATTGGCATCAGCAGATCTGATTTGCTTCTTTTCCTTGGAATTATACTATAAGATAGAGCTTCTCTGCCAGTCCCTGATTGACAATTATTGATGGAATGTTGGCTTTCTTGCTAGTTGAGCTCTGTATTGTTAGCTGTAAGCTAAAATGATAGATTTGATGCTTCTGTGTTTTCCATAATGGATGATGATCTTCATGGGGCCAGGATGAATAGGAAGCTGCTTTGGCTTCTGTTTTTTGTGTTTATTTGGGAAATTGTCTGGAGTTTGGTTTTTGTATCTGATTAAAAAAGTGCCTGGCAAGGTCTTTGACTTAGTGTTGGATAACTTGGACTTAGTGAGGCTGTCCATTTGTTTATTTTCTTCCTTTTTCCTGAATTTTGAAAAGCAGCTTCCTTTGTCTCAGGGTGGCTATGGAAATTAGGCTATGCCCTCATGTGATATAGGAGTTGCCAAAATTTAAGGCTGGGGACCATCAGGTTCCACTGGTGAATTCAGAATCTCTTGGGTGAAGTGTGTTCAAAGCAGGCAAGGAAAGGGATTAAGTACCCCATCTGCTTTGCAGACTTTGGATTAAGATGGAGGGAGGACTAGATGCTGATTTACCATTGGATTACGTATCATTTCAGATTTCCCAGTCAGAGAACAGGTTACTCAAACTATGTGCTTATTTTTCGTCTTTGCTTTTTTCCTCACCGATAATGACATGTCCCAAGGGCAAGGTTTGGTTTGGTTTTTACAATTTTGTTGTTTGCATTTTGATCTCCTTTTCATTAATTTATCAATTATAATTCTTTTCCTTATAGCATATGGGGATGTTATGCATGTCAGGTATGATGCATTTGTATACAGTGAAGGCAGGATGGAGAGGCTGGTTTCTGGCCTATTGGAGAACATAGTACTACACTTATCAGCTGCAGGAAGTTCCAGCGCTAAGGGATTAGGTGACAGCTTCAAACTAAAGTTACGTGAAGGTTTTAGGGACTCATCATGGTTCACCAAATCTACAATTCTGAGGTTTTTGCTAAATCTTCACCAGTCTCTCTCTCTCTCTCTCTCTCTCTCTCTCTCTCTCTCTCTCTGTTTTCCCCCTGTTTTCAATTGTAATAATCTCAGTCTCTGTGGGGCAATGACATTTATAGTAAGAAATGCAATCAATTTGTCCTTGTTGTCAGGTTCCTGCACATTGTTGGTGCACCTGAGTTGTTAAAAGCTGCTAATGCAATAGAAAATGAGATGTTACAGCTAGAGGAAGCTAGAAAATTTCATCTTACTTTGTATTCACAGGTATTTATCTTGTGCTTTTCACTGATAATGCAAAATATGGACAACTTTGGGTCATTGGCATTGATGGTTGTTGTCTTTTCTCAGGGAGAGCAGAATCGTTCTGTCAGCAGAGTGATGGGTATGTTATATGAGTTCTTGCTTTATCATTGCTTTATAGAACCAATAAAATTATAGTAAGTTAACACTTCTCATGGTTGGAATTGAAATATTTCCCAATGTGCTAATATCTGCTTTAATATATACATAATTTTTAAAGGGCTTCTGCATTGGATCTTGGGAGGGCATCTTATGCTTGTTGCATTTAGTCTTCTATTGTTTCTTTTTTATGCTCATGCACAAGTACCTTGTAGCTGAATCTTCTTCACCTTCCTATGATAGCATGAGGTCATATAAGAGATGTGAATCCCACCTTTTTTTTGCTTGTGAAAGCCTTTGGATTAACCTGGTTTGAGTTTGTACCCTGCTGACTTTGAAGTTCTCCTGTTATTTTAACATGTCTAAAATTAATCCCTCATGTTTAGTTTCTGTCCTCTGTTTGTGTTATGTGACACTCATATTGGAAACTTCTTAGTAAAAAGATGTGTAACAAGGTATATTGCCTGTTTGCCCTTGTTCTATAATTACTAATCTTCTTAACGGGCTTCTAAAACTGTGCAAAAACTTCACTGTTTACAAATCATTAATCAAGTTCTGTTGACAGATCTTCTGTTTGATTAATATATGGTATTTACCTATCGGAAAAGTCAATCAACTGTTTCTTAATGGGCAAAATAAGAAACTGGATCCAATGCCCTCCAAATAATGCATTTTCTTGGTTGTCAACTGGTATCTCAATTCTAATTTGTATAATCTGTTTAAGAATTCCATGATATAGTTAACTTATCGCTGTTGGCAGGCAACAAATAACGTTCATTTTTCTTACTTAGAAGCTTTATGGGTCATCAAGCTTCTAGATTCAACTGGTCTCTACACCCTATAAGTATGAAATGGACGTACTGCTGTAAAATATATTGCAAAGCAAGAAGCAGGAGCCTGTAGTCATTCCAGTAGAAATGCTCACTAGGATGCAATATAACATATATTCACCATAACATGACTTCACACAGTGATGCACTGTTAAATATGTAATATTTTGTGTTTACTGGACAGCTACACTGCAAACCCTTGTGGCCACTTCCATGTTTGGTGACCAGGCCAAGGTTTATACTTTATACTAGCATCTTCCTAGCTCATCCTTGATCTTGAGTATTTTGTTCAATCATTTCAAAAGGTCTTTGAAAGGTTTTATGTTATTTGACATGTGAATAAGTAATGATTCACATCCACCATCTGTTATTTGACATGTAAGTGATGATTCACATCCACCATCTATCTTCTGGAAGACTTTCTGATACTGGGTTTTTCTCCTAGACTAGGGTGGCTATGATCTTAACTGGGAAAAATGTGTCATGTGGAGTATATATTGCTGCTTTGTGCCTGTTTTAACATATCTCTAATATTGTTTTTGTGGATATCTGACTGTTGACTTTTTTTTTTCTCAGCAAATATTTGCTATTATCTCAACAGAAGTTAGCTGTCAATTCTACAAATGGGCAAAAATTACTTCTTCCTATGAGCAATCATTTTTGAGTCACCGGACTAGTAATAGTAATCTTGTGAAATTAGCTATGGTTCATACCCTCTAGAAAAGGGGGGAAATTGACTGGCAGCCATTAATGTAGGATGTTTGCAGTTTCATAGTGAAAACTTAACTGGTATGATTCATAACGAAGGGGGTATCACTCATAATGAAAAATTGACTAGAAGTTTGTAATTTAGGAAGTTTGCAGATTGTGTAGTTAACGTTTCTGGTCATATTTATGTTATTCCAAGTTGTTGCCTCCTCCGCACCACACCCCCTCCCCCCCCACCCCCTCTCTCCCGCCTTTCTTTTCTTTTCTTTTGCTTTCATTCTTTCATTTCAACTGAAAACTCATGGTTCCATTTCCTACACGTTGACAGATGGCAATTACTCAAAAGGCATGGAACCACCACTGAAAGTAATTACTTTTCTCTATCAATAGCAATTTTTTAAACTTACTTCACATTAGACACTAACTATGTTATCTGTTATAATCTCTAGCCTGAAGTCAATACTGGATCTTCTGACCCTACGAAGTAAGCACATTTCTTTGGTTGTTACTTTACGAGTAGAAGATCTCTTTTTACTCACTTCTAAACTGAGAAGTCAAATGTTGACAGGAATGAGCTCTTGCGAGCGATGGATTTGAGACTAACAGTGCTAAGAGATGAACTGGCCTCTGTTTTCAACCAGGCAGCAGGTGCCACGTGCTCTCTTGAACAAATTGCTGACCTCGCAATGTTTTCTGCACATTTTGGAGCTGTGGAGATGAGGTAGCTTATCCTGATGTGAATTTTGTTAATTCTTTCAAACATGTTGCACTTGGAATTGAGTGTCTGCTGGAAAAATTTGTATAATGAGTCATCTTGTTATACTTTAGCTGATGAATTCTTGTTTTCAGTTGCCAATTTGCATATATGTTCCCTGGAATGGTGTGAACAGTTTTTGCTATTAAGTGATGGCACCATTGAAGTGAAACACATAAGCTGATGAATTCTTGTTTTCAGTTGCCAATTTGCATGAAAATACTGCATCCTAATTCATGAAAAATATTAAAAGTCAAATCCTGGACAGCTTACAACTCTGTAGTTTAGGCAGATCTGTGGAAATCCTTTTCATGAGCATTAAATAAAATGCAGAAAAACGTAAACATTGGTTGGCCCTGTCCCCTTTGCACTTATTTCTAGTTGATAAACTTCTCAATAATGGTAGACTGTCTATTTTGGATGACGAATGGTTGTGTCCTTTCCAGGGATTCCTTAGCCAAATATTTAGCACTGTGCCAGAAGAACCAAAATGCTGGATCTGTAACGGCAAAGCTAACTGTCTCACATGATTCAAAGATTAATGATGGAAAACTGGTAGCAGGGACATCTAAAGAGGACTTGCCAGTCGATAATATCAATCACAGCGGAGTTGGTGTCTCTCCTGCAAAAATTGCCCAAGCTGAGCGCCAGAGCTCAACAGAAAGTGATGGCTTATCCAGTTCAAGTGAAGAAGAGCAATCAACAGTTGAAAGAAGTCGGCCTCTTATAAGATCTGCGTCACCTAGACGGTCAGCGTCACCAATGCGACGGGTCCAAATAGGGAGATCTGGATCACGTAGGTCCACTGCACTAACCATTAGGAGTCTTAACTATTTTCCGGCAAGGGAAAGGATATCATCCAACAGAGATGTTTTTGGGAACAGCAGTGGAGATGACGAAGCTGACCAGACGGCAAAGAAAACTGATAACACAGTACGACGAATGAGTGTTCAAGATGCAATCAATCTCTTTGAAAGCAAACAGAGAGATCAAAAATCAGATACGCAGAAGTGGAGGTCTTCAGTAGATACATCTGTTAGTTGTACCAACAAGGCTGTCTTGAGAAGATGGAGTGCAGGTATGACTAGTTCTCCACAATGCTTGGCAGAAGTTTCATCTGAAGGTGGATTGCAGGTTACTGGAGATAATCCTGCAATTGAACTAGAGCAAAAGAATATGGCGGGAGCAACAACAGAATCCGATATATTTGCAGGCAGTCCAGATCATGTTAAGATCACAGAAGTAACTTCACCTGGAGTTGCAGACAATGAGGCACCTTCTTTAAGTGAGAGTCCTGCAGATATACCTGTTGCCAAAGCTGAAGAAGTTCCTGATCGTGTGACTGCCTCAGCTGAATGGAGTCGACAGAAGGAAGCTGAATTGAACCAAATGCTGATGAAAATGATGGAGACTAAGCCTGCCAGACAACGCAATACAACGAGTGCCAGCAATGGAAACCAGGAGCACTCAACTGATCAGAGGGGTGGATTCTATGATCATTACAAAGAGAAGAGGGATGAGAGACTTAGAGGAGAAAATTCTAGAAAACGGGCAGAAAAGGAGGCAAAGTTCAAAGCAATGCAGGAAATCCTTGACCAGAGGAAAGCAGAGATCAGGTCTAAATCAAAGAATGTGGGCATTGCAGGAAAACAGGAATCAGCAATCCAGTATCAGAAACTGCGCAGAAGTTCATCCCCTTCTATGCAATCTAAAAAAGAGCCCATGAAACCAGCTTCTGTGAAGAAGAATCCAAGTAAAACTTCTCCCCTCCCTGCTACACGTAAATCATGGCCATCTACACCATTGCCTAGATCCACTGGGCCACAATCTAATAAAATCCCCTCTGGGACCTCCTCCTCTGGCACCACTCCAACCCACCGAAAGCCCCAGCCAACACCAACCCCAATAAAACCAAGCCCCAAGGTGGAAAGATCCCAGCCTCAAAGAAAAGGGACAAAGGGAACCAAATCTGAGAGTAAGCGAACTGTCAAAGGTGGAGAAGAGAAGAAGAATGAATCAGTGACAAAAAATGTCAAGAGTACAAAAACAAAAGCTCTAACAGCATCCACAGATGACTCTAGTTTGGTTCCATCCAAGCCAAGTTTCTATAGCAAGGTGACTAAAAAGAGCAGTGTAGTGCCATTGGAGTCAAAGCCTTTCCTAAAGAAAGGTACAGGCATTGGTCCTGGTGTTGTCAAAGCTAAAACTTCACAATGTGACAACTCTTCAAAAAACAGTGGCAATCTGACACATCCTAAAGAAAATGATGCAGCACAAGCAGCAATAGCCACAACAACATTAGAAACAACGGCTGAAGTGGTGCCTAATGCTGTTGAAGCCCAGCAGTCTGCAATTGGAAATGTTGAAGAATCAGAAATCTTGGTACATGACAACTCAGAGTGTGAAAACACAGAGAATTCTGGACAAGTCTCTGCCAAAGCTGATGACGCGCTTACTAAAACAGAAGAATTCCCCATGCAATATGCTGTAGAAGAAATTGAAGCAGATGAAGATTCTGGTATCTCATCTGCTGCCTGGGTGGAAGTAGACCAACAGGAACTGCCATTATCTAGTGACAGTGGCCCTTCCCAACTGGAAATGCCAGCAAATATTGCACCAGTATCCATATCAAGTCCGCGTGTCCGTCATTCCCTTTCACAGATGCTGCAAGCTGACAGTGGTGATTCAGAGATTATGGAATGGGGCATTGCTGAAAATCCTCCAGCAATTGTATATCAGAAGGATTCACCAAAAGGATTGAAGAGGTTCTTGAAGTTTGCTAGGAAAAGTAAGGGAGATGCAAATACTATTGGATGGGCCAGCCCATCTGTCTTTTCTGAAGGTGAGGAGGACACAGAGGAACTTAAAGTCAATGGTAGGAGAAATGCAGATGCTTTACTGAGGAAATCTTCCCATCAAGTGAAAGGTTTTGGGCTGCAGAAAACCATGTTAAGTGAAAGCTATGATGGTGGAAATTCAAGCAAAAGAGACTACACAGCTGCTAATGAGCTACTATCAGGTATTCTCCAAATTGTAACTTGCTAGGACCTTTCCTCCCCATCAAAGTCATTTCCCACCTAAGTGAAGTCAGCTGCATGAGTCCTTTAATGCAATTTCTGTTCTCCTGGTCCATGTCTTCCATTATCCCATGTGTTTGCATCTTTTTTAAATTCTAAGAACCTTGACATGTTCTTATTGGCCTCCCCCTTATTTTCTCTTATATCCTTATATTTGAATGAACTCACTCCCAACCATTGCAAATATTGGTTTCTGTTATTGACAACCAGACCACAACACATTTATCTCACGCCTTAACCTTTGTTTTATTACTCTCTCTGAAAGCTTCCTAATGTGGCTCATAAATTTTAACCAACAATTGGTTGTGCATATTTTATATACATCCTTTATTCTTGTAAATTGACATAATGATACTTGTATTCAAAGCTCCCTCTGCTTTTTTAAAGCAAATCTGCCATCTCATTCCTCTTTAGATCAACTTCTTTTTTCATTGCCAATTTCCTTTATCTAACAAGTTTTTTCTAAAGCAACATCATATTTTCTCCTTTCAAATTCCTCCACCTATTTTTGGAAGTCTTATTAATTCCATTTTCTTAATAGATTTTGAGACTCTTTACTATTCTTCTATGTAACATGGTCTCGAGCCTTTCCCAGCATTAAAAAAAATGAAAATAATAAATTCATAACTGATAGAGTTTATCAACCTATATGACCAAGTATTGTATTTTCAATTAGCAATATATGCACTGCCAAGTGATGGCTGATGGCAGAATGAACTTGAAAGCTCAGTTGACAATAATGGCGAGTTGCATATTTTAGCAAACCATGGTTGCTTTCTGGAAAGTTGAAGGATAATAAATCAGATGGTTTGTTTAACTATATCGTATTGCTTGCCCCTGGTTTGAACCATCAAATGGATATGGTTGCAGCTGTTAATGAGCTGGGCCACTACCATTTGAAATCAAAATCTTGAACAGTTGGGTCTCTTGACTGCCCTAAAAATGGTGTGAAATGCAATGGTGTATCATGTCTTTGATGACCCATCTATTTGGTAATATTTCTATTTCCAGAACAAGCTGTAGCTGGGTTTTCATAATAGAACTGGGGCTGGCTCTTCAGCTCAACTCTTTTACCATTCCAAAGAGCAAACAAAGATAATTTTGCAACCCTCCCCATCATTTACCTACTTATATTGCCTCTCCTCATGTTTCAAGCTCACGAGTATCTTTTGTTTAATATTCTGTCTCTGCTTACAGGCCATTCAGGTGCAAATACCTTTATGAATCAAGTTTCTCACAAGCTGCGTGAGGGACAAACATCAGCTGGAGCTGCCTCAACCAAAGGTTATTTTTCCTTGGCCAAGGCTAACTTAAAGCTCAACCAAGATTCCAACAGAGTCTTCTAATAAATGAGGGTGTAAACTTAACAAATGTTTCATGGAAAAATAATATTTGACAAATGGAGAATGGGAGTGCAGTCTAGCATTCTTTATTGTTTTAGATTGATTCCTTCGTGCTGGAAATACGCCCCTAGAAATCACTGATTGAAAGACCCTTGTATAATTGGCCATGAAGCAGCCTGTGTTCAGCAGAAAATATACAGTTGATGCCTTGGTGGCACAGGGTTCTTCACTTGGATGGATTTTGGGGCATTCCACATTAAGGAGAATAGCTTATTACGTCCAGATCACAGCCCTATTTACAAAGGTTTTATTGTGCTAGTCGACTTGTATTCCATCTAGGGATTTTGCCTTCCCCATGCAACCATTTCTACTTTCTCTATAGGACAGAGAAGCCACATATTCTGTTTCCTTGTTTTGGTTCTAATGTTGTGTCACATCTCCGATTTCAGCTTCAAGATCATTCTTCTCCCTTTCAACATTTAGGAGCAGCAAATCAAGCGAGGCAAAGCTTCGATAGCATGGAGAGTCAATGTTTAAATACAGGCCTCTCTCGCAAACTTATTGCTGGTGACATTGAGATCAGTAAAACGTTTCAGTTTAATGTATGTTCCATCAGGTCTGCTTGTCTAGCTGATTATTTAAATATCACTTATTCTGCTGAGTTCTCTCTGTAAATACACTGAAATTGCAATCAGAATCTCTACCCAGTGTTGAATATTTGCAGCAGTTGCTCTTAACAGGTAACTAGAAACATATACAGTGCGGATGGTGCAAAACATCTATTAAAAATGCATACTTCTCTAGTCGTCGATGTACATTTCAGTCGCACCCATCTCCAAGGAAAATTGACCCTTGCATTTCTCACTTGGGCTGCCAACATCAGACATCTTTCTACTGTGATCAGTGAACGTAAACACAACCCATGGCAGAAAATGCTTCATGTTCTGCCATGCTAATCCTTGCTTTCAATGCAGTCATCTCAATGATTGACGGGTTAGCTCTGCTCCTGCTGAACTGCCTTTCCCCTTGAAGGCTTGAGAATCTGAAATGAACACAGCAAGCTCTCATCCACGTTCATCAGTGCACCTGCATTGTTGAACTCTCCACAGTAGTTGGGAGCTGAGAATATTGTAACTAGCTGTCTGTCCGCAAAGAATTCATACCCATCCTCAACAACCTGCACATTGAAGCTAAACGTCAAAGGCCAAGTTCTCACAGCCATGAATAAAGTTCCGCTGGTAGCACCGATTGTATTAATGTTTATTTCCTTCTCCCAAAAAGTCCAAGAAAGTAGAGTCCGTACTTTTCCCAAGCGTTTCAAGAAAGCAGAGAGAGCTGGGCATTGTTCTTTGATCTTGGACATCCATATTTTTTAAGAAAAAATGCAGAAACTAGCTAAAAAGACAAATGAAATGTCATGGAAACATACCTGGTGAGCACGGCAAACTAGGTCGAGGTCATGTTTCTTTAGGAACTCTTCGACCTTGTCAGACCCAAATGTGTAGGAGACGCCCCTGTCATTCTCACCCCACCCTTTGATATCTCTATCTGGATCAGCCCACAGAAGATCGCACAACAGACCTTGATCAGGAACATCTACTGGCCTCTCTATTGCCCTTATCTGATCCAAGGAGTCCAGTTCTGGTGAAATCCCACCGTGCATGCATAAGATCTTGTCATCGATTATTGCAGACACAGGCAAGCAGTTGAAGCATTCGGTGAAGATCTTCCAGAGCCGGACGCTAAACCGGCGTTTACATTCATCATAGAATCCATAGATCCTGTTTATTGAAGCACATTCGTGGTTGCCTCGAAGGAGGAAGAAGTTGTCGGGGAACTTGATCTTGTAAGCCAGGAGGAGGCATATTGTCTCTATGCTCTGCTTTCCCCTGTCTACGTAATCTCCAAGGAAAAGGTAGTTGGCTTCAGGTGGAAAACCCCCGTATTCAAACAGGCGTAGTAAGTCTGAGAATTGCCCATGGATGTCACCTGCTTGGCAGAGGGGGTTACTCCATATTCAATTTAGACAGATTAATTCCGGTTTCCAAATCAAAGAAATTATCATAGTCATTATCATTATGAACATAAGCTATTTCCCATCTAATTGCAGTCAGTTACACGGATCCTATGATGCCATTCTTTTCAATCTTAGGTCATGTCTTTAGTAAGCCCAAGCACCCTCAAATATTTTCTAAGGACCTCCATTTCTCTTATGGCTTTCTACTTTCAATTTATACTTTCTAACTAATGTAGTTTCTCGTCTTTATTTCATATAACCAGGTTACCTAAATTTCCTTTCCCTCATCTTATCACATATTAATCCTACTTTCAAATTATTTTGAATCTTCATTTCTAGCATTATTCTTTCTTGTCTTTACCCCTAATTCATCTCAATATTATCATTTCACCTATATTCATTTTTTTATATGTTATTCTATAACTACCTAACATACTACCCTATAAAGCATAGCGATCTCACAATTATTTTCCTTGGCTAGTGTAAAAGGAGATGGCCAAAAGATAACTTTCCAAAATAGAGAAATGTGGGAATCGTTGGAATATTCATATCCATTCTACTTTGCTAGGTAAATCAGGATGCCATTCATCTCAGTGATGCGTAATAGAATATGATAGCAATGCTACAACATTACAAAGAGTAGATTTCAGTGTATCCGGATTCCCCCAAATGAAACAGGGATGTATTCAAACTTAGAGGTACACACGGAAATCAAAGTTCAAGATTTGAAACTTCACAGGTTGCATGAGAGCTTTTAAACAATGGTTGAATCTCTTCAACATGTAACAGAGTGGGATGATTCCTGGATTCAAATGTTAGAAGCTCACAACCTTTGGAAAGGCAGTCACTGAGTTGAGAAATTACCAAAGTTTCCAAATTAAATGGAGAAAAGAAATACTAACGGCAGATTTCAATCTTAACTTCTAAAGTAGTATGAAGCCATGTGTTACAAATTACACACAGCTGTTTAGTAGGCCAAGAAAAAGTAAACCTAGGTGGTTCAGTCATATAAAACAGACATCGAAAACTGCAACAGTCAAGAGGAATGAATTTATTAAAATGGAAGTTTATAAGAAAACTAGAGAAATGTGCAAAAGAAGTCATTAAAGCAAGATATAAAAATGCCAAGGATTACAAAGGACACAAGTAACCCATGATGAAAGATGGATGCATCTGATGCATTGGGGCAATGATAGCTTGAATTCTCTACATATATAGGGCATGTTATTTCCCTTTGTTGGCAAAATAGAAAGCAGAACTGCCTTTCTACGCCAAAGACAGCCTGAATTCTCTGCATTTTGACGTATGGCAAATAGAAAAGAAATCTTATCCTCACGTACCACAGACATTTATAGGCGCCTCTAATTCCAACAGATTAGGCTGTGAGAGGAAGATCTCTTTGGCAAGAAGACATAGGTGGCGAATCTCTGCCTCGTTCAGCTGAATACGTTTCCCACTTTTGTTCTTCCTTCCTTCCAGCAGCCGCCCTATCAGATCATCAAGCATGCCCGGATCCATCTCCTGGAGAGACCCTTTTGATCTCCTCCTCAAAGACCAACTTGAAAACTGGCCTAAGTAGGTGGGTCTATCCCCCTATCCTTTACAGCCTATGGAAGTGAGTTGGAAAGCACAGAAAGAAAGAGCATTGGGGAGAGGTGGGGAAATCAAAGGGATAGGAGGAGAAAGAGGAAGAGCAATGGGGAGGAGAGAGAGAAAATGAAAGGGATAGGAGGAGAGAGAAGCCTGCGGGCTTTGACGGTATTGGATTGATGGGTGTTTTTCTCTCGGTGTGTTTTGGGATTTCCGGATTGTGAGGGAAAGTATGGGGATTTTTAAGCCCTTCGTTCCCGTCTCATTCGGATTTACTATGTTTTGAAATCTCGGTCGAAATTGGCAGTTAAACAAGAGAGAAATCCGACATTTGGAATTTTTCTTTCAGCCCTTCACTTAGTGGGGCCCACTTCGTACCCAAGGTGATGTTGGGAGATGGCGAACAAATTTTTGTTTTGATCTTCATTTTCTTTTTGGCCCTCTTAAAATTGGGACATTTTTTCCTGAATTAAATAATAATAATAATAATAATAATAATAATAATAATAATGAGTGGTTGGTAATGGGGATAAGGAGAAGAACTTCTCTTTTTCTCCCTAA